>CAKAOH010030213.1:0-23001 GCA_916701665.1 Sebastiscus tertius | reverse complement strand
TATAAACATTATACACTATAAACATTATATACTATAAACATACACTATAAACATTATATACTATAAACATTATATACTATAAACATTATACACTATAAACATTATACACTATAAACATTATATACTATAAACATTATACACTATAAACATTATATACTATAAACATACACTATAAACATTATATACTATAAACATTATATACTATAAACATTATATACTATAAACATTATACACTATAAACATTATATACTATAAACATTATATACTGGAGCTTTAATTCCTGTTTGAGTTTTGACCAGTCTGTTGCTGCATTAAAAAGGTTGACACCTGAACTGTGATTCCTGATCATTTTGAAGATTTAGTTTTTACCAAGTTGCTGGTGCATGATTTATTATTTTATTAATAAATTACAATTCAGTAAATGTATATCTATGTATTTATTCGTCACACTTAGTTTTACTAAGTTAGGAAAGCAATGTTTAAGTCCAGCCTGATGTTGTCTTAAACATAAAGGAATGATGCAGTCACTTCCAGCTCATTAATTAAACTCTATCGGCCGATTCCCAAAGCCCAGGTATCGCTATCGGGACTGATAAAGTTGGACCGGTGCATCCCTAAACCTTTTGTGTTTTTCATAAATGAGTGTAACAGTCCCTCATTAGTGCTAGAGAGTCAACTCTCCCCTTTAACAGGAGAAAAGTCCTTCCTCCCCACGCTGTAGAGCATTTGTCCGGGCGCTCCCCTCCCGGATCCGTATTTATGTATGCATCTATTTTCCAAGGGCTTCCCAAGATGGGAAAAGGTTACATAGAATATGCATGTATTTTCACTTTAAGTTCAATGTCACTGTCTCTCATTAACGTACACAGCGGCAGCGGGTCAGATTTCAGCTCTCACCAGACGAGGCTGCTGGCGAGTGAGCGATTTGCTTCATTCATCTTGGGAAACAGAAATGGAGAGAAATAAAGATTGAATGAGATCAGCTATTCCCCGACGTGAAGAGGTCAAAGCTGTTGTCCTAATGATAATTACTGCTCTCCTACAGTACATCAAATCTGTCTGTCTATTGGTATTCCAGTGAGTCATATACACAGAGGTGTCCGCTAAATGCTATCCTGCTAATAAACAATAACTAACCAACTAGGACTGGCAAGTGGCGTAGATGTGTGCCGCCGTGCCCTCTCCTAGGCAAACACGCCATTGACTTGGCACTGAAACTTGGTCCATTAGTGTTATTATGGCAATTATGCTTATGCATGCATTGTAATGAGGCAGTTATACATGGATATTGTGCAGGCGTCGTCCTCCCAATGGCCAGAGAAAGGGATTTTCAGGATGAGCGAGCAGCCATCATATGTTTGTCGTCATGTCATTACAACGTTCGTTCTCTCGTCACTAATCCGTGTCTGCGAAGTGTAGGTTGTGATAATGTGGCTTCATTGTGTCCCGTCTCTGCAGAAGACCCATGATTATTATTAGTGTGAGCAGCTGCTGCCTGTTTAATCAGTGAATATGTCGTCTGTTGTGATGTTATGTACATTTGAGAACAGATCAAGACCGGCGACAGCTGACAGATATCTCAAGGGGGAATGTGGACAGGCAATTAACAATTTTGGACTCTCAAATTTGCCTGCCATGATTGTTTTTAGTATTTGATTTGCGCTCTAAAGTAATGGGAAGAGATGCTGCTGTCACTTTCTATATTGCTTTGAAGGATGTTTGTGGTGTCCTTTGTTTGCGGGGGTGTATGGGACGGACGTGCACCATTCCTCAAAGCCTTTTTCTATCAACGGTCACACATTTGATGTAAGTTGAGTTTTACGGTCGTCTTCCAGTTTCTCTTGATGACATCGTCGATTTGAGTTTTAGAGGTAGTTTCTGCATATTTCATAAAAGTAGCAGGATGTGTTATTAGGTTCTGATATGCAGCTGTCTGAAGAGATAGAGGAAGTCTTTGGTTTTTACAGAGTTGATCAAACATGTTGCCGTCTGCTTGCAGAAAGGTACAGTATATAAGGTTATTACATACTGTAGGCTGTTCTCTTTCAGCTGTCTCCAGAAACACTCTCTCTCTCTCTAAAGGCAACTTATGGAAATGAGCAGCCATGTTATGAATTTCACATTAAATGAGATGGTGCGTTATTTGGTAATAAAACTTGAGAATGGTGCTCATCATTGAGAGGCTTTGTCTTCTATACATGAATACGTTGAATCAGATGGCCTCTGGGGACAGCTGTGTCGGAGCCTCTCGGGTACCGTTGGGTGTAAACAGACCGGCCTCCAGGCTTGGATTTATACAAATCTATAAAGCATTGCTGACAGACAAATTGTTTAACATGCATGTACATAAACTATCTGCCCTCTTTGTGGATATAAATGTCTCAATGGGAATGTTTCTAAATCCTGCTAATGCTCTCAGGCGCTGCCGTGCTACATGCTAACACAAAGAACAGATGGTAAATGGGACTTCTGTTTTATTGCAGGTTATTCAGATCAACTTCGAAGAGTTCGACCTGGAAATTGGGTATGACTCGCTAACAATCGGAGATGGAGGGGAAGTAGGTGATTCTAAAACAATAATACAAGTGTAAGTACCACATCAAATCCTTCACTGGATGTATATTGTACTATGATGTTGCTCATGCAGTTGAATGTTCTGCAGAGCTGGCTCGATCTGCTGTATATCTGTTTAGATAATGTTGTGATATGCGGAGAGCCTCTGAATGAGTTTAACGACCGCACCGTTTAAATGAAGGCTCTCTTTGTTGAACTCTATAATTACTATTATGTACTGCTCTATACAGTTTAGAGTACATTGTGTTTCTGTTTCAATACATCACTTCAGATGTTTCTGAACTAACTCTGTGATGAGTTGATGTTTGATGCTGAAGTGGGTCGTGATGCCGTAGTGTCTCCTCCGTCTGCAGGCTGACGGGGAGCTTCGTCCCAGACCTGATCGTCAGCATGTCCCATCAGATGTGGCTTCATCTCCAGTCTGATGAGAGTGTGGGCTCCATCGGCTTCAAGATCAACTATAAAGGTACACAGACTTTAGCGCTGATATCATCTCTCGCTGTCTGTATTCATGTCTTGTTCGGTGAAGCGACGAGTCCATTTTGCTGTCTGTCCTTCTATCTGTCCTCCTGCCTGCCTCTCTCTTGCTCCTCTATCTCCTTCTAAAGAGAAACTTTCTTAACCGGGTTCTCAGACTCTTCACCTGGACCTTTAGAGATAGTGTTCAAGAAGAAAAGTACCTCAAAGTACTTGGCTTGACTTGATCCTCTACTTTTCCCCCTTTCCCCTCTCTCCATCCCTCCTCCCCTCTCCTTCTCTCCTCCCTTCTCCTCACCCACAGAAATTGACAAAGAGAGTTGTGGTGACCCCGGTACACCTCTGTACGGTTACCAGGAGGGTAGCGGCTTTCTGAATGGAAATGTTCTGCGCTTTGAATGCCAGTTTGGATTCGAGCTCATCGGGGAGCGGATGATAACCTGCCAGAACAACAATCAGTGGTCGGCTAATATCCCCATCTGCATATGTGAGTCCAATACAGGCTTCTTTTTTCATGACAGCAAATGGAGCAATTACTTCTGCGCTTGGAAAGTTCACAATGACACTAAGCTATCGGAGGATTAATTACAGCGTTGTTAAATGACCGTGCAGTGCATTGCGTGTGTAAATAGCAATATGCATAACGTCAAACTGATAGGATGTGGTCGCCGTGCTATCTGAAAGAGAAGAAAGGAGGATACACAGTGTTACACTGTACAGATACTCAGGAGAAGGGAAACCTGCATTATAATGTACGTTGTCCTTCCTCCTGTGAGTTTCTATCTAACCCATATCCATATCAAAGATCTGGTCTCCTGTTCTATTGGGACTCTGTGCAGTATTCCTGTGTGCCCATGTTGCTGTATGTCTGTATCTTTGTACACTAACTCCTCTGTTCCATCCCCCTTACAGTTTTATGTTTCTCCAACGACTCAGCACCCATGGGAGCAGAGCCGTCTCCCGGTTGCTGAGCTAGTTACACAGCCCTGACGTTGTTTCATGCTGATCTTTGTGCCCGGTCCTGTCACAGTGTACATGTGACCAGTGAGACTTGCTGTAAAACAAATTGCCTCGCCTGGGATATTTAAGTTTTTAAATCATTAGTAATATATTTCACCCCCTCTCTCACAGTCCCCTGTTTCTCCAACTTCACGGCTCCCATGGGGACGGTGTTGTCTCCCGACTACCCAGAGGGCTACGGGAACAACCTCAACTGCGTGTGGCTCATTATCTCGGAGCCCGGCTCCAGAATCCACCTGGCCTTCAACGACTTTGACCTGGAGCCTCCCTACGACTTCCTCACCATCAAAGACGGGGACCAGTCAGGAGCCACGATACTGGGACGCTTCTCGGGGGCCGAAGTTCCTTCCCACCTGACGTCCAACAGCAACGTACTGCAGCTGGAGTTTCAGGCCGATCACTCCATGTCCGGGCGAGGGTTCAACATCACCTACAGCAGTAAGGGACTGTTTGATCCATGAGCATAGGAAAGCATCCCCTTCATGGTTAGGGAACAGTCTGGTGATTAGTGTGAATGTCTCTTTGCAAATACCAGGACAGGGACAGGACAGGGCTCTCTCTTCTCTTTGCTTTTTAAAAACTTACAAACTAACAAAGAAAGAAGAATTATCTGGAGTAAAGAAAACAAATGACATCTTATATCTTATTAATGATGAAGGATGAGATGAAGTTCAGCAGCACCAAGGAGAGATGCTGCTCCGTTGCACCCCAAGTGAAGCTAAAGTGCCTTAACAAAACAAAGAAGCAGCGTTTAGGATGGAGCACACAGGTCCTAAGTCTTGTGCCTCATTGCCTAATACAACAGCATCGTAATTCTCTTTGTCCTGGCGAAGGCACAACAAGCTGTGAAGACAGAGGCTATTGTCACCCTCAGGTGTACAGAGCAGACCTCTGTTAGGGCTTTTTCTCTCCCACGGACAGCTACATCCATTCTCCCTTATCTCCCGACTCCTCAAAGACCCCATTTCTCATTCACACAAGAGCGTTTGTCACTAGATCTTGTTCTCTTTCTTCTCATTACAAGCTTTCGGGCGTAATGAGTGCCCCGACCCCGGCATACCGCTGAACGCCAGGCGCTTCGGGGACAGCTTCCAACTGGGTAGCTCCATTTCGGTGGTTTGCGAGGAGGGCTTCATCAAGACGCAGGGGGCCGACACCATCACATGCCATCTGGAGGAAGGCAAGGGGATGTGGAGCGGACTCATTCCCAAATGTGAAGGTACTGAAATGGAATAGCTAATAACTGTGTGGTCGGTGGACAGCTGTGTCAGCTATTGAGTACGGAAGAGAACGATAGAACAGAGGGAAGTGAGTGGGTTATGTGGAACATGCAGTTCACCCAAACTGGGCTACATGCTTCTGTTGTATTATTTTCAGGTATTTGGTGACTCATCCTGAGTGGTATCATCTTTAAAAAAGACACTCATCTCCACCTATTTTCCTCCTCGCCTCTTCCATCTCTTTCTGTCTTTAATTTATATCTTTATCCTCCCCATCCCTCCCTCCATCACTCCCTCCATCCCTCCCACCTCTCTGCTCCTCCAGCTCCTTGCGGGGGCCACTACTCGGGGCCGTCTGGTGTCATCCTCTCCCCGGGGTGGCCGGGCTACTACAAAGACTCCCTGAGTTGTGAGTGGGTCATCGAGGCCGAGCCGGGAAGCTCCATCAAGATCAGCTTTGACAGGTTCGTATGACAGCGCTGCAACAACTCATCCGTGGAAACAAAGACACACACACACATACACACAATCCCTTATGTGTCTATATCCACACTACTATACATAGACCTGCGTATACAGTACACGCACACACACAACATACTGTACATGTGCACAGACGCAGCAGGCGTAGCCTCATCCCAGGAAGCCTCTGAGTTAGAAATAGAAAGTCAGAGGAGGTGGAACGCAGTCCTGGAACCTAGTTTCCAAAAATGTTGAAAGCCTGGAGTAGTTCTTTATTTCGCTCGCTGGCTCCCGCTCACTTCCTTAGAGAGCTGCAATAAAAAGGAAAAAAAGAGTCTTGCTGTAAGATCTTTATTTCCTACCATTAAGGAGCAAAACCATAAAATGTTCATATTTTATAATCAACGCGTTCCCAGTGCTGACACACTCCTCTGAAGAAACAAAGAGCTACCTTCCCCACCATTCTTCTTTGCTCCTCTTCACTTCAAATACGTCAAAGTTTGGCTTTAACTAGTTTATGCTGCTTCTCTTTTGAAGCTCTTATCATTAATAGCATAAAGAGGCGTGGCCCGTCGCTTGCTGACATTGTCTGAAGGCATTTCTTTTGATGCTGATGTTTGATGTTTGATGATGTAGAGACCTGAAGGTGACCATGGATCCATACCATGGCACATTTACAAGAAACTCATTGATCTTATACTATTGCAATAACTGGAACACTTGATGTGCACGTTTTATCTTCTCATTTATCTCCACAAAATAAGAACCTTTTCTCTGCGGACTAGGGGTGTTAATAATTAACCGTTTAACCGTTAAACGACATAAAGCATTTTAACCCATTAACGCTATCGGTTAAAACGGTTAAAAGAAATGTTAATAATGAACTCAAAAGCTGAGCGGCTCGTCTCTTTAAGGAGGAAAGCTGGTCCACCTTAACAGCCCACCTTAAGAGGCAGAGGCGGAGTTGCAGGATACAGGAAGTCGGCTCCGGTCTCTCCGGCTCTCTTGAGCGGAGCGGAGGAGTTGTAGTTTCATAGCATTTATTCACCGACAAATAAACTGTCCACACACTGCTACACCTACGATCACAGCTAGAACGCCACCAACAACACACACTGTTTGTTGGGAACTCACTAAAGCTGGTACACCGCTGCACGAGAGGCACAAATCTTGTGGGTTAACGGTTAATAATTGGTTAACGAGGGTCGGTTATCAGTTAAGAACATTTTTCTAAATGAGCATCCCTCCTGTGGACACAACCGGCTAACTGGCTTCAAACTGTCTAATCTGTCAAAGCAGAAGTGTTTAAAGCTCTTCATCTCCCTCTCTCTGCTCTCTTTACTGTCAAGGTTTCAAACAGAGCTCAGTTATGACTTCCTGGAAGTGCACGACGGTCCCAACCTGCTCTCTCCTCTGATTGGCTCGTTTAACGGCACCCAGGTCCCTCAGTTCCTGTTTAGTAGCAGTAACTTCCTGTATCTGCTCTTCACCACCGATAACAGTCGATCCAACAGCGGCTTCAAGATATTCTATGAAGGTGAGTGTGTTGTTATATTCTATATTATTATATGTTATTATGGCCTGCATGCACCGCAAAACAGCCGGAGTTATGAATGCTAAGTATTTTTGGGACAGCGCACACATATTTTTATTACTTTTCATAAGATTCAAAAACATTTATTTGATTTAAAGTTAGATGTAAAAAAAGGAGACAAAAGTCAGAGTATGATTTGGTTTAAATTCCATTTCAACCGGTAACACTTTTCTAAAGTTGGTCCCGACCAGACTGGTGAGGATGTGCTTCAGGTGGATTACGTGACGAGAGCACCGGTATTATCTATTCTCTTCTCAGGATGAAGCTACGTCTTTTTCAGTTCAGGTGCGGCGATAAAAATTCAGGAGTAAGACTACAGAATCTTAAACATTGCTCATTTTCAGAAGGAGACCAAGGTCAACACTGTATTGTGAATCTTATGTTACCAATAATGTTAATTCTCAAGGATCGCTCACAGTAACTTCAGGCTGAGCGTTAGTTTAAAAACCCCGTTGTTGGCGAGGCCGTCTGCGTGGGAGGTGAGGGGACGGCTCCCGGCTGAAATCAAAGCCAAACTTCAGGAGTCGGCCGTTCATCTTAATCAATGCAGCTTATTGAATATGTATTGTTGTGCTGTAAAATACGAATAGAAACAAACACTGAAAACTAAATAGCAGAGATTTCGATGCAATTGTGGGACTTTCTGAAGGCACCACCAGCACGACCCCAGACTCACTGTTTGGCTATCCAGATGTGTTCTTGCACGGTCCTGCCCGTTGTCAGAGGCAACAGTAGCCTGGAGGTTAAAGGTGCAGGCTTGTGGAGGAAGGTTGTCTGTGCACAGACTGACTGAGAAGTATTCAGAGGTGCATAATCCAATAACTGAGTCAAATCTGCTGCTCTTGGGGGAGTTTGTGTTTTTAAATATTTCTTCTCCACATCATTATGCACGGAGTGGAAGTCTGTGAAAAATCAAATAGAAAAGTACTGTGGACATAGTGTGATCTATTTTCACGATTGCTTGCACTAGGGCCGTTACCGGTGTCACTCAGATGTGATTCATAAGACAGAGTTTGTTATTATGTCTGTATTATTGACTGAACGCAGACCACAAGTGCCTTTTGTCTTATTACGTTTCACTCTCAAGTGCATTTTTCTTTTGTTGATGAGGCTATTGAAAAGCAATAACAGTAAGATCATATTAGCTTCTTCCATTGCAATTTAGGACATATCTTATTGCTGAAATGCTTTGGGGAAACCCAGCCTAGTTCATTTGTGAAATTGGTCTTACAAAGTGGAGCTGTTGTGAATTATGCTGTGAATAAACTGAGGCACAGAAACGCTGCATTACATTCCCCTTTGTACGCCACATGATGGATAACTTAGAAAACAGAGCACATAGGCTCATATATTCAACGTGTGTTTTCTCTGTGTTCGCTCCTCACCGAGGTATTTTTAATTCTTATTTTTAACAGTATTTTTGCTACCTGGAGGCCCGTACTAGCAGTGATCAGTGAATGCTCTACTTCAGGCCATATCCGTGTGTTTCATACTAAAAATATCAGGTATTATTCAAGGAGAGCAGGACAGGTTTCCTACAGAGGACCAGCGGTACGAAGGAAGAGCCCTGTTCTGAATAGTCAGTGGGCCTGGGGCTGTTATACAGGTTATTAATGGTGATGACCGTAATCTATAGATCACAAACCATATAGTAGAGCTGTGTTACTCTGTTAACTGTGTCATTGTCTGTTGATAAAGCTGTGCCACATGGCCAGAAGTAGCTTCAGCTGGCCACGCGGTAGTACTCCACTTGTCCCAGTGGGTCTGGATGGATTACAGGGTGGTGGACATTTTCACACAATATTTGTTTGACTTGCTGAGAGCGTGCCGTGTGCATCTGGTGCCGTTTGATTCTGCAGTGAATGCACTTTTACATTAATTTCACATTGTGTGCTGCCCCTTTAAATGCACTTCATGCTGGGCTCACAGTCACTGATGCCAGACACCCCCCCCCCACATTGAACAGGATACTATTGGCTGACATGTCTGAATCCCTCGACTGGGTCACTCACCTGAAACTACTGCAGCACCAGACGTTGGCCCAGAACCAGGACGCCTCCCGACCAGAACAAAAGGAGAGAAATAGTTGCAGCTTTGACGCACTAATGGAAAGATAGATGGATTAATACACAGACAGACCAGAGACGTTATCCAGTGACTCTCGAATATTAATAACTGATACAAATCTATATTGTGATAATCCTACTGTAGTTTAGAATACCTTACCCACCGATGACCTGATAACTGCGTACACAACTATTGCCAGTCAATGTCTGAAATCAGCATGTTGTTAGTGCATCAAAGCCAACCCCGCTGTACGTGGAAGATGAAACCTTCTTTTCTTTACCGCCACAGAAACCAACAACTCTATCAAGGTTATTTAGACAGAAAGTGTGGATGCAGTAGTGCAGTTTTCCTCCTCTGAGTCTGAACAGTCGAGTTATAAAACAGCCTCTGCTGTTGTCTGAAATGTGTCACTGTGCAGTCTCCTTTTTGCGACATGTAATATATTTTTTCCCACTTCTGAATAAGCGTGAGCGAGCATTCATTTTTTAAATTTAAAAGTCAAAGTAAATCTCTTATTTTGGAAAACTTGCTTTCTGTATTATGTATGCGACCCGAGCCCCGTCTTTGTTGTGATGATTGTTAATAACATCAAAGGTTCTGTTCCAATGTGGCCTAGAAATATGACTGATTGCAAAAATAGAAATAGCCATTTCATGTTGCAGGAATGCTGCATGACTTCAGGATACCTCTGTAGCTCAACTGTCTCACTTGATTTGCATAAGCAAGAGCAGACATCCGAGACAATCTGACATACTGTGTGACAGTCACTTGCTCAATACTGCTTAACTTGGTACATATTGTCTATGTAATCATCTGGCTTGGTAATTATCATTATCAGTCACAGTAACAGACAAAAAGGACATCAATTAAACAGAAACTAGACGCTGGTTAAAGGTTGTGAACAAAGAGGACTTGCTATAATAATTAAACTCAACAGTTATAATTCAGTAGCCAAGACGAAGATGTACAATCTGTCTGTTTGATTTGATCCCTGTAGTGGTCACATTGGACACGTACTCCTGCATGGATCCTGGTATTCCAGTGAATGGCTTACGGTTAAGCCACGACCTGTCCATCGGCTCCACGGTGTCCTTCCAGTGTGACCCGGGATACAGGCTGAGCCACGACGAGCCGCTGCTTTGTGAGAAGAACCACTTCTGGAGCCACCCGCTGCCCACTTGTGACGGTACGTATACGCAAATCTAACGGCGTTTTCACATCAGGTACGGTAGGTATACATTAGGTACGATTGATCCGTACCGTGCCCCCCCCCCCTCTCTGATCAGCTTTCACATCAGTAAAGTTGTTCTGTACCCGAGTCCACTACGTCATCATCCACGTGTATTAGTTTATGTTGAGATCAGCTGTTCTAGTGTCGGAGCATCGTAAAACACTTCATTCAAACTGGACAGAAACTAAATCAAACTCACCAACACGTCATCGTTAGTCTCTCCAACAATCACCAACTCTGGCTTGGTCGAAATTAACTCTGATTTCACAGAGTTTGATGTGAAATCATGTCGACTCCACACGTTGTCCCCCCACCCAGTCTCTCTCTCTGTCCGCTGATCAGCTGAGCGTCTCTCGTTCTTCAGAGACAGACCATTAAATCAGCTGAATAAGATAAGAAACATCACTCAACCCCATCACCTACTATCGTTTATATTTGAAGGAAGCTCTCGCCGGCCTTCCTGCTGTCTCATCCACGGCCGAGCAGCTCAGAGGATGAGACCGGTGCATGATGCGCGCAGATACAGACGTACTGTAGATATGAAACAGTTTTATATGTATACACATTTTGGAGGAGACCGGCGGCGTTGAAAAAAGCCTTCAAGGCCTTTTCAAAACTACTCGCTAACTGCTAACGTTACTCATGTGACTCGCGTTACTCGCATTAAATAGCGGTCCACTTTTGTGTTTCGGTACGGTCGGCTTTCACACCTGATGTGAACCGTACCCGAGTCCACATGAACCGTACTCCAGACCACCTTTTCAAGTGGACCCGGGTACGGATCGACGAATTGTCCCAGAGTACGGTACGGAGCGTTCACACTCATCAATCCAACTGGACTTTGGGGACAAGTGGACTCGGATCCGGATCAGCTCAGACATCCGTCTCACCCACGACGGCTCCATTCTCTTTTGAGTGAATACTAATCTTATCTGTAAGATCTGTTTTTATACTAGTTTGGTTTGTATTCTTTTAGAATGACTCTGGATGACACTGTGACGTAATATGTGGCACTCTGAACAGCTGAGAGCTGAATGACCATAAAGTACAAGGACCAGCGTTCTTGTCCTTGATGCATTCTAACACGAACGTTAAGAGTCATTGAGGGGACGTTTAGTGATCAACCTGAAGCACTGATTGAGTTTTATGCATCAGCTCATTAGGATGTCAGCATCATTCTGAGAGAGAGAGTATTTCCACATACAGTGTGTGCTGTATAGTCTGAGTCTTTAAGCCACACATACTGAAGGGATGCTGCCACTAGTCACTGATAGGAGGTTTCTAAATTAACTTTTCAAAGGCTGCTTTCATTGCTATATTTTACTCTTTACTCTTGCCTTGCTGGCAAGAAGTAGCGCCACAAGTATAAGTGACTATGGGTAGCCTACAGCCGGTCTGACTAACCAAACAGACGCTTGTCAAAGAGCTTTTAATTCAACAAACAGACCCAGTCCTTGTGTGAGCAGCTGACTTGGGGTGTTATGAATCATCTCAACACTGAAGACGGATTATGCTCAACTTCAAAGCATGAAGTTCAGCATGTTCCTGATAGTTTTGATATCTCCCATAATCTCCCTCTCCCGGCTCTGTGTGCTCTTTGTGCTCTTTAGAGGCACTGAAGGACAATTGTGGCGATTATTGTTGCAGCGCACAAAACCGTAAATGATGTCTGTTAGTCACAGATCAGTCAGTTGAAAGAATATAACGAATGAAAGACACGCGAGGGTTTGGCGGCGAGCACCGTACCGTGCACGTGATCCAGTGCCGTGTTCTGCAGCTTCAACCCAACGATTGTCCTGGAAATTAATTTGATGGCTTGGAGCATTGTCTTGCCTAGGTGTGTGCCAGACTGGTGCCAAACGCCTTGGCTCTCTGCCTATAGAGCCTCCAAAGTAGATCGTTTGCCAAGCGTACTCATCCACTTTTAATGACTTTATGTAATTTGGGCTCATTAATAAAATATTTGATATCATTTTGTTGGTGGGTAAGGATTCAGGCCTTGATGTGTTGTGCTTGCTGGAGGGCCCAAGGGTGGAAGGAGAGAGGATGGGGGGAGGGGGGGTGCAGCTGTGGAGCCTCAGGCTTCTCAGTGATCCTCCAAAACATCATCTGACATTCATTACTTTGAAAATATGTACATGCACAACACTTCTACTGCTAATATTAGTCAACTATTGCTGTTTTGAAGAAGGCATTTGGTTGTAACACCACTCTGACGCCATTCAGGCCAAAGAACACACACACACACACACACACACACACACACACTTCTCTGTGCTTTGTTTACATAGCCGGTCCAGCTGCGCGTGCACGTTGGTGCATGTGAGTACTGTTTGTGTGTCTGGCTAGCTAATGGCTGCCACTCTGCACTGTTCCATAGGGTGGTAGGGATGTCACGAGAACCCAAACCCTATGGGACTTGTGTTGGTACTGACGGGGCTCCAGACTAACGGGGACGGTAGAACGTAGTAAAGTCATATGGACGCGTCCAAGAGGACACAGCCTGTTTTAAATCGGTGTTGAAATCGGCAGGACGAGAGCTAGTTAGCATTAACTGTTGGCTCTGTGCAGCATTGTGTTGCTAACAGCTAGCGTTAACTAGCTCTCGTCCTTCCAACTTCAACACGGGAGAAGCCATTGATTTACATTATGATGCGTTCAGGCTCTATTCAGTCTTGAGCAAAGGTAAATTCCAACGTTATCATGATGTGTTCAAATGTAATGTTCAAACAACTGTATTTAATCCCGTTTGTCACCAGGGGGTGTTTTCACAGTAATATCAGACATATGCTCTCATAGAGAGGGACTTCTGACCCGTTTAGCTTCCTCACTAAACCCAGGATGCCAGCGGTGATGAAGGAGTGGATGTTGAAGTACGTGGGATTTGTTTTACGTTTGTTTTTTGCCGTGGTGTCGAATGGGCATCGAGAATGGTGGAATTTCACTGGTGTCGGGGTCGACTACTAAATATCTGGGATGGTAACATCCCTAGGCGGTTACGGCCGATAACGCCGTCGTTGTCACCCTCCAGGTAATCACCGTTAGCCCCGTCAGCGCCGCTGCCGTCGTTTGCACCGTTAATGCCGTTAGCTGCCGTGCTCAGCCGGTACCATGTTGAGAGCCGTGTGGAGACAATACCTCAATCATTGATTGGCTCTGAATTCCACACAGAGAAGCTTTAAAGACAGAAGAAAAGAAGAAAACAAAGCTTATCACTTTTCATTAACGCTTTATTTTAAAAGCAGTCTCCTTTATCTGAAATGACCTTTTAGTTGAAACACAAAGACGGCGTTGAACAATATCCAATCAGACGGGTTAACCTTCAGACGGATCTAGCATTAACCTCCCGGTCCTCAGCAGCCGGGGAGGGTACCGATGGATCTCATTAACTTCCTGTGATGAGATAAGGAGCTCTCTGGCAGTGGAGGAAATAGTCAACATGACGATGAGCGTTCCACCTCCTATCACCTTCCCTGTAACTCCTCTGCACGCTGGGTTGACACTGGATTATCCTCCAACCTGACTGAACTGGGCTGATTGTTTTGATTTGGAAGAAATTCTAAATGTCTTCGGAGTCCCAATCAGAATAAATCCTGACGCTGTAATCCGCTGAATGAGTTTGTGTCACTTCTTGTGTGTTGTAAGTAAATTGAATGGATTAGCGTGTTTTCCGACAACGACTTTCTGTTTAAGATACCATAAGAGTGGAGAGAATGTGGATGGATGGCGGGATGAATGGATGAATAATTTATTGTCCTGGCAGTGGGGCAGGTTTGGAGAGAAAAAAAAAACATTGTGTTGGCAGAATTACAGGTGCTCATAAAAATAGCAGGACAGGATGTGATATGACTCAAATGCATTATTCATGTAGATCGCTGCTCTGTCTTCAGGTGAAGGATTTATTGGTTCATTTACAATTTTCATTTTTTTTTTCCAGCAACAGTTATCGTTCATTATCTTCCCTTTCTATTCAGCATCGTGCGGTGGGGATATCAGGGGACCTGGAGGGATCATCTTATCACCTGGCTTCCCGGAGCTCTATCCCAACTCCCTGAACTGTACGTGGACTGTAGAAGTCAGCCATGGGAAAGGTAGGAACAAAAACACTCACTTAAAAACATAGAAATATACATAATCTGTATTTTATTTTAGTATGAAGCCTTATACAGTATAGTTTAGGAACTCAAACTCTAGACATGTTCATTGAAGCCATGTTTTGTTAATGTTGTACTATGTGAATCATTCACATATTACACCTCAATAACAGCACCTTTATTTTTACAGTCCTCCTCATCACACTGACATTCAATAGTCCTCACGACGACGACCAAATTATAAAACTATAAATTAAAACGACGCCCCCTCAACAGATTCCAGGAACATTACAGGGATTTATTATTATAAAGTGAGAAGTGACTTGAGCTACAGCTCATTTAAATGCACTGACTTCTTTCATCTTTGGCAGGAGCCCAGAATCTGCTATTCCACTCACTGAAGATTTACACGTGTGATTCCTTTTTTTAGAAAAGAGTGTTCTAGTATCGCAGAATTCAATTTAATTTGTTCTTCTTCTTTATCAGCACTTCTTCCACTTCTTCTACTTATTAGAGCCGATGTTTTACAGTACAGATTTATACCTCTACTCCTCAGTTGGATAGCGTTTTTCACTCAGAATATTGCTTTTCATAATTTGTTCCACGTAGCTCTTTTAATGAACAGCTTTGACATGTCGGCGGTTCACCTAGTAAGAGAAACCTGATATCTCCGTTTTATTCACATATTATTCTCTATTTAATTAGCTTTAATTCCATTATCACAGCCCCCCCCCCCCTCCGTCAGGTATGTGATCAGCAACCAGTTCTCCGAGACCTTCTTCTTCATTATCATTTGAAAAGCACACTGAGCTTATCTCAGCGCCCTCGCACTTAGCTGTATTATCCCCATATCCCCATATACTACCCCAGTATTTCCTGTTATCTTCTTCCAGAAGGCCCGCTTTAATGCCGTTACCAACTGATCCTATTGTCCTAAACTAGCACCTCCATGTCCTCTAAAGAATCATCTCTGATGGATGAAATCTCACAAGCAAAACTATACTATGGTCATTGTACTACAGCCTGTGTCCTAGATGATCTAAGATGTTTTCATCGTATTCATGTTCTTCTGCTGCCTGGAGCTCAGGTGACACTTCCCATCAGGTTTATGAATCTTTTATCACGGAACTGATTTTTCTTGTGTATTTTTTATCCCGTGGCTACCGACTGGAAGACGGATTCATCTTTAGGGATAGTAGCTGTGTAACTATTCCTCTCAGTAATTAGCCACATCCCGTACCAGCTATATTAAAACATGGGGATGTACCCTCACAGGGACGGCTCCTGATTAATTGATCATCTGGCTTGACGCTCTGTTATATAATTGCTGCTTTACAGAGCGCAATCAATCATTTCATTTTGTGTTTTTATTTTATGGCCATTTGGGATTTTGTGTTTCAAGTGAGCCAAACACAGTGGAGGACATTATAGAGTCATATTCCAACAGATTCAACAGATGGCGTTAAAATGGCAGCGTGCGTATTGTGCTGAAAAGCAGCCAAGTGGCCATCATGGATGGATGAAGATGCTGTTGGGTCTGAGTCCCAGTGTGGAAATAGAAGCAGGGTGTTTTCAATGGAAAAGTGAAATGAGAGTTTGTTGATACAACATTCAGAATCATCTTGACCAGCCTCAACACAACTTAGAATGAGATCCGCTGCTGGAGCACATCTTCTGTCACCGGCTAAGTTCTTCCTCTTCCTGTGAAATTAAAGTTTCACAAGATGAGCAGATACAGACGGACCGACGGAACGCCACCGTTCTTCAATTACATCTAGTTTTAATCTGTGGAAATCATTTTCACTGTTTTCTGTTCACTTTGTATTTTCAAATTGCTTTTAATCTTTTTTATGTCTCAGTTTAAATGTTATATTTTCCTTTCTTTCCTTTTCATTTTAGTCTGATAGTTTTAGTCTGATAGTTTAAGTGTGCTTTATTTTAGTCTGCTTTGTTTTAGTGTGCTCATTCCTAGCATTCAGCGCTGCTGTCAGGATTAAAGCATTTGTTATTTAATGAATGTCGTGTGCTGTAGATGGATGTTTCAGCGAGCTAAACCCAAATTAATACAACTGATTTTTAATCACGATAATGACATTTTGAAATTATAGCTAACATTTAAATTGAATAATGGTCACATTCAGTTTGAGCTTATTAGCATTAGACTCCTACAGAGTAAACAGCTAATCCATGTCTTAACCTCGTGGGTCACGATGGACATAAAAACATTAAATGAATGCGTTCCATATTCTATTCAAATCTGTTTCTATATAGCTGAGTCCTTCTTCGTATTTTCCTGAAAACCTCTAACGCTGGGCTTCTTCTTATTTTCTCTCTCCGAGGTGTCCAATTCACTTTCTACTCCTTCCACCTGGAGGATCACCATGACTACCTCCTGATAACAGAGAACGGCAGCTTCGCCCAGCCGCTGGCTCGACTCACCGGCTCAGAGAGGCCTTCGCCAGTCAACGCCGGCCTGTACGGGAACTTCAAGGCACAGCTACGCTTCATTTCTGACTTCTCTATATCGCTGCAGGGATTCAACATCTCCTTCTCGGGTATGAAGGCATATGAGGGTTCTGTCTGTAGGAGGCAGTGGGGGGGGGGGGCTTTAAAAGAGGAAGGGAGATGATTTTGTGGAGGAGTGAGGATGCTGAAAATGTGGTGGGTGGAGTTAAGTAGGAGAGGGAGAGACACCGTGACAGACAGAGAGAGAGAGCTCGTTCAGTGATGAGATCAGAAGTGCTAAGCCTCTCTAAAGCGTGCATAAAGTAACATGTGAGGAGTGATTTGTCAGTCAGAACGGCAGCGGGCTTAAGGTAGACCGTGTGCCTCAGGCGGCGCCCATCAGACGAGGATAATTAAGAGACAACGAGGTCACACAGGTACACGCCGTCTGACCGTGATGGGAATGATCATCAAAGCATGCCATGTGGGTCAGTATCCTCTGGACGGAAGAGACGGAGGCGTGGGGGGGTGTACAGAAATAATGGGCCCCCCATGCAGAGACCAAGGAATGGAGAGATAGAGAGAGAGAGAGAGGTGCAAACAGGAGGCTTAGGGAGGGAGATGGAGAGAGAGAAAAGAGATGAGACAGATGGTGATGCTGAGTGAGCAGGGTTGATGGAGAGGGCGGAGAGAGACAGAGAGAGAGGGAGAGAGAGAGAGAGACAGACAGAGAGAGAGAGAGAGAGAGAGAGGGGGGTAAAGAGAGAGAAACAGAGAGAGAGAGAGAGAGAGAGAGAGAGACAGAGAGAGAGAGAGAGAGAGAGGGTCTGCTTCATGAGCATGCCGGCTAAATGTTTGCCTGCTGTTCGCTGAAGTGAAGCATAACTTGTGCAGCCATGAATATTCATGAGGTGTAGTTTGTGTGTGTGCGTATGTCCTTGCATGCTCTGGAATTAGCATCTATAGATTTCTTGATTAGAATTCATTTTTGTAACCTTTTATGACCTTTGATATAAATGCTGTCAGGCCACGTGGTACAGTAGGACGCCGCCGTGACGTTCTGCTGTGTGGAAATCAATAGTGGCACGTAGCTGTGCATACTGCGAGGTACGGCCCCGTGAGAGGAATGCTGCTGGGAGCAGGACTCTTCTCTTCCTCTGCAGCCTGAGGTGCATCTACATCTCAGATGATAAGGCCACCAACAGCCCATGTATAATAATATTGCAGGCAGGGTGGCCTAGTTTTTAGAGAGCACATCCCTCATCCAGACATCCAGGGTTCAAGCTGTTGGCATGTATCCCAACCTGATGGAGTGTCCTTGGGCAAGACTGTTAATCCCCACGAGTTACGATACGGCTTGCTTTGGCTGAACATGCACTCGCTCATTGAAGGGAGCGAGAGAACAGGGGGATTATTATCAATGTTAAGTGTAAGTAACAAATCACTCTAATGGAGGGTTAATAATATATTTTGTGGGTAAGACAACTGATTTGTGGTTTCCAGAGTACGACCTGGAGCCCTGCGAGGACCCTGGAACGCCTCGGTTCGGCTGGCACACGGGCTCCAGGTTTGGCATCGGCGACTCGCTGGCGTTCGACTGCAACACCGGATATCGTCTGCAGGGGGCGAGGGAGATCGGGTGCTTGGGAGGTGGCCGCCGCATGTGGAGCGCCCCTCTGCCAAGGTGTGTGGGTACGTGGTCAGCTGCTTTTTACTCCGTTTTCTTTCCTGTTTGTGTGTATTGATTGCAGAATTTGCACTGTTAGCCAATGTCATGTTTTAACTGTATTATTTGGCACAGACGTGAACCTCCAGGAACTCAGAGGAGGGCGCTCCAAGGGCAGGTTGAGGGAGAGGAGTTCAGGGACAATACCACTGCATCTGATTTATTCTGCCCCAGAGGAGCTCCATTACATTACTTCACATTTTAAGAGCTGACTCCAGAGATCTACAGCACAGCAGCGGAGGCACTGTGTCATTTAAACTAGCTCCATCTAGGGATGGGACCATAGGAAACCTTCATGTCACGACTATCCTGACCAAAGTAATTGCAATTCACGATATTATCCTGATAATCATCAAAATAAAAAAATTATGAAATATCAAAATTGTTAAAATGGCACTAAAACATATTGGATTGACTTTACCTTACGTTTAGTTAAGGAACACATGTTTTAATTGCATCACAGATAGGACACACATCTTTTTAACGAAAAACAAACAATCGAGCAAACTTCAATATATCACCATAAATGAAATGATCATAAATCATAAGGACCTCCTGCAGAAATAAAGGATAAATACATTTAAAAAAATAGCAGCACTGTGTGAGTCTGTTCGTTCTTACGTGATAATTCCTGTATTTATTCTTCACTTCTCTCCCACGATAAGAAGCTAGAGAGTTTTTTCAAGTCACTCGTGACGATATTCAGGATTTTCCCGATAATGGAGATTCACTACGATCGGCTTAGTGTTAGTTTTTTATTACGATGTAATCCTATATGGTTCCTTGTTCCATCACACCCTGTATGGAGTCAAGGAGGCTCTAATAGAGGAGAAGTCACGGTGTAATAACGCGTCATATGTACAGTCTGGTCTGCAGCTGCCCAAAGGCTCAACAGCCGGCACACCATCCCAGAACACGGGGATGATTGATCCGTTTCACTGAGGCGTCCGCCGTTGGCCTTGGGTTGGAATATATTTGATATGAAAAATACAGATATGAGGACGGTGTCGTTAAATTAATCTCAGGTCGTTAGTAGACTTGTTTGGTTTGTGAGAGCCGGCTTGGTTTTCGTAAACTCGCTCATGTTAAATGTTAATACGCAACAAAACCATTTTTTGTCCCAAAAATGTCAGACTGGGCGTCAGAGCACCTGGTCACCTGACGGACGCTATCCCTCTAGTTCTGCTGTGACCGTCCAACAGAAGCGCTCCAGTTACTTTGTGCATGTGTCAAACGGTACCCCACAGCGCCCATAGGCTCAGACACCGTGTCTCAGCCTCCATATAAGAGGCACACCAGTTTAGTCCTGTGTTGGAAAAGGAACCGTTATGATGATGTAAAGTTCACATGATAGCAGTGCTTGGAAACAAATAGCAGAACTATGTATGCAAAGCTCGTAGTGATTTCTGCGTTTTAAAGTGGCATGCTCTCGTTTTAAAGGAAAACAAGTAAATTAATTATTATTGTCTGTTTGTGTTTTCTTGCAGCGGAGTGCGGCTCGACAGTCTCCAACAACGAGGGAGTTCTTCTGTCACCAAACTACCCGATGAACTACGACAACAGCCACGAGTGTGTGTACAGCATCCAGGTCCAGACAGGCAAAGGCATCAACATCACTGCCAGCAACTTTCAACTCGCACAAGGAGACGTCCTCAAGGTAAAGACACAGTAAACAAGGAGACGTCCTCAAGGTAAAGACACAGTGAACACGGAGACGTCCTCAAGGTAAAGACACAGTAAACGAAGAGACGTCCTCAAGGTAAAGACACAATGCAGTCGCTCCTCTTTGTTGACAGAAAACAGATAACCGACAAATAAACAGGGCGTTGGTGAAGAACTACTATAAAGCCCGGGACACACCAGGAACGTCAGGAGCGCGTAGCGGCTACGTGATTCACACATCGGGTTTTCACACCAGCTGAGTTTCTGCTGCTGTCAGCTCTTTCTTTCTACATAGAGTTTGCCTTTTAATGCTTAATAATAGTAATAATCCACCATTAAAACTCTGTGCTATATTCATTCATGGAGCTCTGCAAGTCACTGCATGTTATATAACACTGTCCGGCACATATTTCAGAATAAAAGCCTTGTTTTAACAAATGAAGGAATTCTGTCCACAGAAAAAACGCTTGAGGTCTTTTATTTTGAAATGAAAGTAGGAAGTGTTGATTTAAAAATAAGCCTTTACTTTTTTTTCATCTCCGTAACATATTCTACAGATAGACATGTAAACTGTAGTAATCTTGCTGGTATGATGTTAATATACAGTCAATAGATCACCTTCACTGTCCGTGACATATTCTACAGATGTCTCTTACCTGTTAACACGGACGCTGATATAAAAGACAACCACGCCATGCGCTGCTGACGCTCCTGGTGTGTCCCAGGCTCAAGTCTAATCAGACTGTGTTATTGTTTAATTAATGTTTAAGTATATGAGGCACGTGCTGCTCTTTGTATGATACAACATGGGAAAGCAGAAAAGGGATTTCATGGAAAGCACCAGGCAGAAAGCAGAATGATTTTGCCCCGGGAGTCGGACCAAAGGTCAAACAGCAGCAGCAGCAGCAGCAGCAGCAGCAGCAGCAGCATCCCTTTGGGAGGGAAGGGATTCATTCTTTGCTCAAGGGCATTTTAACAGTTGTGGTAAGCACCACAAATGTGATGCAAATGACTATGTAGTCCCCTCTTCACAGCTGGAAAGCACTCTTTTTGGGATGCAGATGTCTTGTCTAATGCTCCAATTAACAGATCATTGTAGCCTACTATCAGTGTTTCTAGTAATGGAGCTGTGTTGACAGTAATCTCTGGTACTTAGTCATTTTGTGAACATCTGAGATGTGAAAAGACATGCTTAGAGAGCTAAACTGACTTGATGAAAGAGACACAGAGCGCCCCAGTAGTATTCAACGGAAGAGCCTTGGATTTCATTTTTAGCTATTTCACAAATGTCAATCAGAAAAAAATCGGTAGGAAAGTGGTAGGAATTTAAAAAGTGTGCTTCTTCAACAAGTCATTTCCATTAGACGTGTGGATCAAAAAAGATATGTGATGAAAAGAATAACAAAGATAAGAAGGCAATTATATTTAGCAAAAATTCTTACCCTTAAACTCTCGTTGGGTTTCAGTTCTAATTTAATATTTAGTTGATGATTTATAAGATAGAAACCTTCAAAATAAATGATTGTAAAGGTTTAGTTTGACATCATGAATCCCACCGTCTGCACCGTATCAAATCCATGGGAAGAATGATGGTCATCTAATGTTCACATCTCATTTAGGACGCTGGTTTATGTGCCATATGAAACAGAGGATGTACAGAACTAATGGCTTCTTTTAATTGTGTCTTTCTTCAGTATTAATATTTAATTCTACGTTATTGTGTGTATTTAATTAAACTCCTCTTCTCTGCCTCTGATCAGGTGTACGACGGTAAAGACGGCGCCTCCCCGCTCCTCGGCTCGTACTCGGCCACGTCGATGCAGAGTCTGTCTCTCACCAGCACCTCCAACTATCTGTGGCTGGAGTTCTACTCCGACCAGGAGGCGACGGCGGCGGGGTTCCGGCTCATATACCACAGTGAGTCACATTTCATTTCCCCGGGGGAGGAGGGCCCTGAAGCTTTTCCAAATGACTGAATTTAGCCTCGTTCAGGAGCCGGGCATTTCAAGTAGCTGAATTTTAAAGAATTTTTTAATTGACCCTCACCCTGCTTCACGGTGTCTTTCACTGTCAGGGTATCCATTAAACACAGCATGGTGTTCCTGCGCCTTTCCTGCAGGGAAATGAGCTCTTTTCTTTCCAGCCTTTCTCTCCCTCTGCCTCTCTCCGTGTGAATCCTTTTTCCATTGCTCTCCTCCCCTGCAATTAGTGCCCATGCCTGCCTAACTGTACCTTGTTAAAACAGGTGAATTATAGTTGGGATTGTTTGAAATCAGTGTGCTTGTGTGTGTGTGTGTGTGTGTGTGTGTGTGTGCCTCCACATACAGTGCATGAGCGTGTGTGTGTGTGTGTGTGTGTGTGCCTCCACATACAGTGCGTGAGCGTGTGTGTGTGTGTGTGTGTGTGTGTGTGTGTGTGTGCCTCCACAT
>CAKAOH010030210.1:0-33166 GCA_916701665.1 Sebastiscus tertius | reverse complement strand
CATATGCATTGGGAACTACAGGAAGCTTCACCCTTCCCAGACACAAACACAGAGAAACAAACAGCTGTACATATGGAGGATATTCTGCCAGAGGGAGTTCACATGACTATTAGTATGTGCTTGTGTAAAATACAGTAAGTCCATGTTATTTTCTGTGAGATCGGCAACTTGATACTGAACAAAGTGTGAAACTTGGGAACAAGCGCAGCCTTCCCATTACAGAGAGCTTACAGAGCTGGAGCTCACATGATATCTCGCCCTAATCTGACCTCAGGAGCAGAGTTAGCAATTACGCTGTGGATGGGAAGCTTTATAACAATCATTTATGTTTGATAAAATACTTCCAGACAGTGGTCTACAGCGGCTAAAAATCTACACCAGAAAAAGACGTAAAGAAAGCATCTAGATCGGATTTCTGTTTGTAAAAGTTGATACTATGAAACTCCCTGAGATGGAGACTTGATTCCACATCCTATGGGTACGGTTTCATTCAGGATCTGGACTGAATGAAACCTGATCTCCCAAAAGGCTCAGAGCGCTCACAGAGTCATTGTATGTCAGGAATGTTGTGTGCACGATCAAGTGTGGATTTCTGCTATTGCGCACAAAGATAAAGCACGTCAGTAAAAGAAGAACTGTATGACAGAAACCCGTTTTCTGAGATCAGAGCTTTCCCTCTCTCAAAGACGTGACAGTTGTTCAGACTGCTTTACCTGTCTTCTTTGTTGATCTGGTCTCCGAAGCCCACGGTGTTGACAACAGTGAGTTTGAGGCGCACGTTGCTCTCCTGGAGCTCATAGGTGTTGGACTTGAGCGTGACTCCCGGCTGGTTGTGCTGGGTGGGCTCGCCCTCAAACTTGGTGTTGAACAACGTGTCCATGAGGGTGGATTTCCCCAGACCCGTCTCACCTGGACAACACAGAGAAAATTCATCAGGTTACTGGGATCCTACAAACCTTGATCTTAGTTTCTGCCACACTTAACTGTCCTCCACTTACATTTCACCCTGCATACATTTCACCCTGCATACTTCACAACCAGCAGAAAGTCTTTTTATAAACCCTTTTTATTGTCAGCTTCTGATAAACACACTTTTATCGACCACCTATTTAATGGAAGCCTAAAAAAGGTGTCTCATAAAGTGAGAGTAGATTAAATGTGACATTTTGAAGATGCTCCAAACTAAATATATCATTTAAATTCTTACAGTCACAATAGTAGCAGAAGTAGCTGCTTATTTACTGATGCATTCTGACATCCATTTACTGTTGGAGGCTGTCAGATGACTCGGAGAGCTTTCTCTGTAAGAAATGCTATTTTTATTCATCACAGCCTGACCTACAGTCTGTACAGCATGTTAGCCCATTTTTGTTCCCTCGGAATCCAAAGTAACTGATGCATCAAGGGTCCTTTTGCCTGTTTCTGGGCCCAGTTTAAGTCGCTATAGAGACGTCTCTCATGCTGAAGGCAATTTGGCATCTTGTTTGAAGAAACTGAGGGACAAACTGGAAAGAGTTGCAATCAAAACCCCTGAAATGATAAATAACATGATAAAAACCCTGTGCAGAAATGTCAGTCATCTTTTAGCTCAGTGGAACCAATCATCTCCACATGTTTGATTCCCTCTTTGGAAATTTAGACCACAACCAAAATATAGAAAAACAAAGATCACATGTCTTGGCCTCCAGTAAGGCTTGTACTACTGTGAAATGCTGCACTAGTGAGTCACACAAAAGCATTTACAGTTTGCAGCAAAAGATGTGGTTAGCACCATCTTTGCTTTCATTGTCTTGATTGGATTGTAATGTATGTTAAGAGAGTTTCTGGTTGTAATGGCACCAATATAATGTAATGATGACATTAGTTTTGTTTAAATTACGAAAAAAAGCATTGTTGTTGGACTTTTGAATTCTGATTTATCTTTTACCTTTTTGTACCTGGAAAACGTTCCTAAAGGTCTCAGTAAAAGCAACACATACACTTTGAAGATTATTATGGTTGCTAGTAAGAAAACTATTACTCCAGAGGAACCTTCCCTCCATTGCCCTTTTTACCAACATACTCAACTCTATCCGCTCAATGGAGAAAATGTCTTCGTAAGGAGAAGGGGGATAAATACTGGGGAAAATGGGATAGTTGTAGCGATCTAGACTCTTCACAATTGTTCCTGTACCTGAAATGTGCATTTTGAACTGTACCTGTGCCTCTGTTTTTATTTACTTATTTTTTTCAATGTTTGATTATTATTGATTAAACTGTAATGTCCCAGTCCTCACCTGCTCTATGTTCATAAAAACCAATACAAATTTAATTTAAAAAAAGAAATAGAAATAGTCAACATTCGTTACTGCTCTCTAACTGGTAGTACAATTTTAAAAAGTGGAGCATCACCATCAGAAATTTGATATACAAAATAGTCTATAATTCAGATTTTGAGAGTGTGTGTGCGTGTCATGTCTTCCTCTCTGTGTATACTAAAATTAGGAGATGTTTTGGGGAAAAACAAACAAAAAGGCAGAGGAAGAAAACATTGCCCACCAATTGGTTACATATTTCCAATGCTGCTTGGGGATTTTATGTGCCCCTGAAACAGCAGGATTCCAAATAGCAAAAATTGTTTTGACTGTGTGTGGCAGGCTATAATGCAATGTGGCCAAAACCTAAAACACCTAAAGCCAGCTCACTGACACAAATGGAGTGGAAAAATATTAGAAACTCCTCTCAGTATAATGCAATGCAATGAAACAGCACCACAAACTATAGCTTTTAAAATGACCATAAAGTTGAATCAATGCCTTTCTAAAACAGCTTCAACACAAACTGAACTTCATATCCTCCATAAAGCTCAGGTTTATTGCAGGACTGTTGTATTAGAATTCATTAGTTGCAGCTGGGTGCACCTAATAAAATGGCTGAGTGTATGTGAGTGAATAATCCTAGCACTTAATGAAGCTGAAGGGATGTACAGGCAAACATATCTCACAAATCCTGCGAAATGCTTGTATTCTGTTTGTTTTTAACAGTCACAATGATGAATGTCATACTAAAATAACTACCTGGAGACAATTCTGAATTTCCTATCTGAACCCAGAGCATCCCACTCATCAGGGTAACCAATGCTGACTGGCCCAAAGGAAACTAAGCGGGTCAAATACTGAGCAATGTGCTTTGCATCTTATGGAAAAGCCTGACTTTCATTGAAGCAAATAAGTCATCTTTTAGCCTAAGGAGAGCAAGAGAGAGAGAGAGAGAGAGAGAGAGAGAGAGAGAGAGAGAGAGAGAGAGAGAGAGAGAGAGAGAGAGAGAGAGAGAGAGAGAGAGAGAGAGAGAGCATTTTCATGCATGACATACTCACCAACACAGAGGATGTTAAAGCAGAATCCGTGATTGACAGATTTGTTGACCAGCTGGTCAGGCATGCTGTCAAAGCCGACATGGCCTGCCAGAGGGACAGCACGAGCACCTTCACCCTGAAATCAACATAAAACATCTGATAAATATCAATCACTGAGGGACTATCTTATGCACCGATATACCTTATTAAGACTACGCTCTCAAGCCTATAAGCATGCACAGGCTTCTCTCTAAAACTCTATAATTAATATCTACATCTTAGGGCTCACAATATTATATCAATATTGTGATATGAGACTAGATAATGTTTTATATTTGATATCGTAATATAGCATAAGTGTTACCTTACCAAATTGTTCTAGCAGTTATATTATTTGCCTTTACCCAGTTTGTCATTATATCAACATTAATGATGATTATTTATCAAAAATCTCATTTTGTAAATATTTTGTGAAAGCACCAATAGTCAACCCTACAATATTTGGTCAAAAATGTTGTGATATTTGATTTTCTCCACATCGCCCAACCCTACTACATCTCAATGATTGTTATTCTGTGGAGAAATAACAATATATTCCACTCAACACTCAAATCAACACACTTGCCACCATATTTGATCATGTTAGTCTTTCAGACTGACTTCAGGTGCAATGTTGCTCACTTCCTGTTTCCTGCGCTGAAACTTCCTACCCGCAGACGAGACAGTTACAAACCACAATGTACATATATGGAAAGGTATCAGTGTTCATGTCAAGATAATTGCAAAAATAACAAAGAGCTTTGACAATAAATATATAATGTAAAATCTGACTGTTTTCAAAATACAAAAATGACAAATTAAGAGCCAAAGAGTCCATTTAATATAGAGTTTCTGTGGTGTAACTTTGACTTGAACCCTATATTTGGCCGGCTGCACTTCCCTTCCTCTCTACTTTTACACTATTTGTACACAGTCTATCTCTGGACCAGAGTGACACAAAACACCAAAGTGTAAAAGCACTGTTGTTGCATGTGTGTGTGGGCGTGTGGCTGCTGGCGAGTATCTCCATCTCTGCAGTTCTCATTTCTGCAGCCCACGTCTACATTATGAGGTGCAGGAAAGCAAAGAATTTAGATTATATGGCAAAAGCGAGAGCTCTCCACCAGCAAAAAACCTCAGCCAACCAGCCATTATGTGGCTTAACATAACACTGTGTTGCTTAACTTGCTTTCCAATGTGGCTTTGAGGGGGAAAACATTCCGTTTGAGGGTCAATTTAAAATAACTGGTCAAGCTGATGGTGCTGGGACAGTTGTGGAGTATTTGGATAGTTGAAATTGGGTTTAAACAGCTGAGGGAGTATTTGGAAAACTGGGGGGTAATGTGACTGAACAAACAGCCTTTCCTCTTCAGCTGCAAGTGCAACATTCCTGAAATCATTCCTGCTTTTCAAGACACTCACAGCCAAGTTACACACAGCAGGTTTTCATTCATTGAGCCGCAAAGGGATATCAAACTGCAAAAATGCTTGATGTAGCTTACCATGCATCCTTAGGGTTCATCACACATTGTAAAGCTCTGACTCACCACTGTGAGATGTACTCTCGGGTGGGATGGCCTGCACTGTCAACCCGTAGGCTCTCCCATTGGTACATCCTTATATATAAGGTGATTCTGGGTCTGCTCCCACAATACTTAAGTGTTTTTATTACACAAACAAATTGTGGACAGTATTCACTGCGTTCACAGGACCTCTTTGTGCTCTCTGTCCCAAAAGCTCAGACAAAAATTGGGGAAAGGGCTTTTGCATATTCTGCACCCTCAGCCTGGAATTTGCTCCAAAATGACCTAAAAATCAAGGAGCTGGTATCATTAAATATTTTTAAATCTAAAATGAAGGCTTTAGAAGCAGACTCTATGGCATTCCAATGTTTTTAGCCGCCTTGTTGTACCGCTGACTCCCAGAAAAGTTCCTTTTTGTCCCCCCATTTGTCTTTAGATAGTTCTCTTTTAATGCAAATTTTAGTGATTTTAGTGTTTGTGAATTGTATTTTATCTCTATTTGTGTCTGTGTCTGCAACTTTGTGTTCTTGCTGCTGACCGTCTTGGCCAGGTCTCCCTTGGAAAAGAGGTTCTTAATCTCAATGGGACTAACCTGGTTAAATAAAAAAATAAAAAACCTTTCTATTTTGAGCACTCTCTCTATGGGTGTAGTGGCTTCCTTTCCACCTCCACCCTCAAACAAAAAACCAGGCAAACTTAACAAAAGCTTTTCAAAATTGCAGGGCATACATATATACATTTATATATATAGTCCATCTTGTTGCTAAATAATAATTAATGTGCTGCTAAAGACATGTAAATCTAGAGGACAGATGGTTATTTTGTAATGGGTTATGTGTGAATAATTGTGATGTGTTTTGTTTTTTGTTTGATGGGTCTTACTTGTCTGTCTGTCTATGGTTAACAGGATGTCTATTGGATGTGTACTTTTTCTCAAACTGAGCTGCCTATGGATGCAAAATTAATTTCAGTGCAAACTGACACTAAAGTTGTATCGTATATATATATTCTAGCCTACAACAGAGAGTCTCTTTTGTCCATGTTGTCTATGAACCATCAGACAACGCCCGACTGAAAGTTAACGGGATTTACATGAAACAACATAACGGAAATGAGCACCGGAGCTGTGCTGAAATGGGGGCGTTGAGAATGAATGGCCTACCGACGGCTCTGTAATAGATTATCGGTTTACCGTACAGAGTCTCTACTACAGAGGCTACTACTACACATGTTTTAACACATTTCATCCCACAATGCACCATGTCGTTGTTTAGCAACGTTACATTGAATTTTTTAATACAACCGTTAACCGTTAAACGGCTGCTAGCTAACCTAAATCTACCCCACATTACACTCTTTACGTAACGCTAACGTTAAATATTTTTTTACATCAATGAGGATAGGAAACACATTATCAAGAGGTATGTGTTTATAGTGATTAAAATAGGCTACTCACCGCTTGCCTTGCTATCTCAGTCGACGCCATGGTGCTATCTGTTAGCTGGAGGATGAAACCTCTGCTGCTCTCTCTGGTTAGCAACGAGAAGCTGCAGCCGTTAGAGTTACGCTGAAAGATGGCCTAGTGGGGATGTACCACTATTCAATAGGCTATTTTTACAATTGTATGATATTGTATTAACTGTGCTCGCATTGGACGTTGTTTAGTTAAGTTAATTATAAACGCCACATACATGTATTGAAAAAAATCTCTCAAATAATTTTGATTAAAAATGAGCGCTACCCACTGAGCTCCCTCCGCATTAAGCGTTAGTGGTATCGTCCAGTGCGAATGGAAGTGAACCAGTGTGAACCACAGAGTCAATGAACAAGGCCTATTGAAGGAGGTTAGATCACGCGTCATAGCTCAGGGAGTATAACGCATGCGCAGTAGAATCTGGTCGGCCCTCGCCGAAATTGAGCCAATCGCAACGCACGATCGCAGCTTCAGTTATACTGCGCATGCTCTATACCCCATACCCCAAGGCCCGTGACCTAACCTCCTTTCCATAGGCCTTGGCTGCAACCGTTGAAGTTACGCCGAAAGATGGCCTAGTGGGGAATGTACCACTATTCACTTTTTTTTTTTTTTTTTACAATTGTACGATATTGTAATAACTGTGTTTGTGTTGGACGTTATTTAGTTAAGATAATTCTAAACGCCGGCTCGTGTATTGAAAAAAAACTTCCAGATAATTTTGATTAAAAATGAGCGCTACCCACTGAGCTCCCCCGCCTTAATGGTATCGTCCAGTGCGAATGGAAGCGAACTAGTGTGAACCACAGTCAGTGAAGCGGAAATAGAGTATAAAACATAAGATAAGATAAGATTAGATAGTCCTTTATTAGTCCCGCAGTGGGGAAATTTGCAGTGTACAGCAGCAAAGGGGATATTGCAAAAAACAAGAAGCATCAGCTAACACAGTAAAAAAAAAGAGCTAAACAGAGTGTAAGAAAATATGAACTATTTAAATAGAAGGAAGTATAAAAATAGGAGCAGTATATACAGTATTGATAATAAACAGACTATTAACAAAATTTCACAAGTGGAAAATGATATTGCACAGTGAGAATGAATGAATGACTGAAAATCCACCTGAAAATATCAGGTTATTGCCAGTTTTTTTGGTGTTTAAGTGGTCTACTGGGAGCAGTGCTGGTTGTGGAATCTGACAGCTGCGATAGCGCTCCTTCACACACTACATACATAGATGTATAAAGAGAAATAATATAATATAAAAGCAAAATAGTACAGTCCACTACAGTCCTATATAGTCCACACACCACATACAACCACATCCTTTTTTATCCATCATTCTCTTTTAAAACATCATCTTTTTATCCATAAACCCTATTAAACACCATCCTTTTATCCATCATTCTTTTACTTCTATCTATCTACCTATTTATATTTATTTTAACATTATTTTATCTTATTCTTTTTAATCTTGCCTTATTTTGATTTGCACCCTTACTGACAGCCAGCCACCCCCACCCTCTCATGTGCACACACACAGTCATATGATATCGATCTTGCCCAGTTATGTTGGCTTTTTTAAAGTTTTATTTATTTTTTTTTCTCTCCATTTTGTTTTATCCATATTTAATTTTATTGCATTTTGTTATAAGGAAAAGAAAGAAAAAAAAAGACAACAAAAAACATATATATATATACATATATATATATATGCCTTAATGGTATTGTCCAGTGCAAATGGAAGTGAACCAGTGTGAACTGCATAGTGATGGGAATTACGTTTCTTTTTAGTGAGCCAGATCATTTGGCTCAGCTCACCAAGAAGAGCCGGCTCTTTCGGTTCCCAAACGACTCTTTGTTTTACCACTTCTGCCTTTTATAATTCTTCAAAATTTAGCGCTGTTTTGACCTATGATTAGTATGTCTACACATATATTACTTAAATTATTCAATATAATTATACTAAACCTTATACTTTCCAGAATACCGTAATTTTACATGCTGCTTCGTTTCCGACTGTCACTCATCTTGTCTGCTATTCGTGCACCGCACTCTCTCTCGCCTTCTCTCCTTCTCTCCCTCCTGCTCTGTACCTATAGACCATCAGCGCACCGCCCCTCCCTCCTTGATGGTATGAACCTTGTCTTTCATCACCTGATTGGTCTCACATCATTAACACAACATTAATCACAGTCATGGTACGTGTCCAGCATCGGACGCTTGGTGGGCTGTCACTAGACACATGGCGCTAGGCACCTGATTGGACGAACACTTTCCCGCTGTGGGCTGCTGCTCCCAGCTTTCAAACCGGAACCAGTATGGAGGCTCATTTGTAAACTTTCTTCTCTTACTGACAGTACGTGTCCACAGGCTCCGTGCTTTCCACGAAAATAGTTCATCGAAATGTGTTTCTGAAAACATTTGAGACGAGAAATAAGCCATGCAGTTGCTAAATCTTTCTTTATTTTTCGATCGCCAACGTTTATTTTAAAAGATTCTCGGAAGTTTCGAGAGTGGCGAGTCGCATCGGACGCCCCGTTTCTCGAATCGCGCCGCCACGCAACTAAAATGCATTCCCTGGCTGTTTACATAGAATGAATGGGGAGCGTGGAAAGCACGGAGCCTGTGGACACGTACTGTCAGTCACAGTCAGTGCATGGAGTGCCCATGGCGCGGAGAAGATCATCCTATCATTCTGCCTTGAATTAGGTAAAGAAAGAAAAATAAAAAAACGGCTCTTTGATGGGAACCGGCTCTTATCGTTCACTTAAAAGAACCGGCTCTTTGAACCGGCTCGTTCACGACCAACACATCACTACAATGAACGACCGTTACAAACGTAAATAGAGTATAAAACATGTATGTATAAAGATAAATAATAGAATATAAAAGCAGCATATGTGTCTTGAGATGACTTCAGCATGTTAAGTACAGTCATAAACACACACAGGAGGTGTTTGGTCGTCTGTTCCTCAGTGACCAATAGGACCGAGGCGGTGAATTTAAAACCAGCAGCGGTAACTAGGAGCAGCTTCAGACCAAAACAACCGACTGGAGAGAGAAGAGCTACTAACAGCTGTTACTGTGAGCACACCTGACCAGGTAACGTTAAAGATAACACCTGTCTATCACAGCTACTGTAGCTGTTAGCACTCTGAGCTAATGAAGCTAACACCTGGACGTTATAAACTAACGTAGGTGTTGCTAATGTTAGCTAGCTAACTCAGCTCTATGTTGAATGTATTATTCTCTTCAGTCCACTACAGTTGATTAATCTGACCTCATTAAGAGAACTGACGTTAAATCAATGGATGCTAACTTTAATTAGCTGTTAGCTCAATGGCTAGTTGGCTTTTTTAAACGTTAGCAAATAAATAACGAAACTGCGAAGCTGACATTAACAGTATGACAATTAACGAACGGTAGCATTATATTTACAACAGTTACACAGGTTTGTGTAACGTTAAGTCTTTGATATGACAAATATCAAACTACTGTTAGCTAATTAAGTTGTGTTAAAGACAGAACATGCAACAAGACAACAGTTAAGTTGTGTTAAAGACAGAACATGCAGCAAGACAACAGTAAAGTTGTGTTAAAGACAGAACATGCAGCAAGACAACAGTAAAGTTGTGTTAACTTAAACTAGAAACAGAGGATGAAGGCAGAGAGACAGCCAGCTTGTATCTCAGCTGTTTGGGAGCTAGCAGAGGATCAGTGTCAGTCATTAATGGAAGCTAGCTTACAGCTATTTAGTAGTGTAATGCTGCCAGATTGGCTGTTAGTTGCAGTGCACTTTACTGTTCCTTGTGTAGTGTTAGATGCTGAGTAAACACAGGCTGGCTACCAGCCATAGTGGCTATTAGAACTTTATTTAGGTTTCATTTCACATGACCTGAGCCACTGGAAAAAATACCAGATCTCAGTGTAATATTTAGTTGTTTTCTTGATGATTTTTGGAACCTAATACCTGTGCCTCTAATAACATAAATAATTATTTCAACAAAATAATATAATCTCAATTTTAGCAGATGAGATTGTTCAGCTGTCATGCAGTTGAACCATGTGTTGATGGAAGATTGTGATTTTGGAGTTGAAAGCTAGAAAGTGAATGTTGAGAACTATTTCAAGGTCAAGAATGAACATTTAAGGATTAAACCAAGGATTTTTTCAATTGATAAATCTTCTTGATATGTCGTCTTTATCAATAAAATGTTAGAAGAAAGGGAAAATGCCCAATCGTATCCCAAAGTGATGCCTTGAAGTTACTTACTACACAAAACTATCATGACAATGAAAAGCTGGAACCAGATATTTCACATTTTTGCTCAAATTGGTTACTATATTCTGCTGATTAAATGATCACCAGGGCTGTCCCGAATACCATTTTTTGGGCTTCAGTGAGAAATATTCAAAGCTTTGCAACTCTGCGCCACGTTCTTCTGTCTGTCTGTCTCCATTTGCCCCGTTACAGTGTTGCTGCTGCACTACTTTACACACACCTCTACACACAACAAACAGCGATATCTATCTGAGAATAATAATTAATAATGTGGGACTATTCCTTATCATGGACTATTTGGGGATTTATACTTGTATATAAACTGGAGCATTCAAATACTGATTTTGAAGGTCTATCACCATGGCAATGGTTGAAGCTTCTAAGCATTCAGGTCAGCCGTAATGATTACTTGACTGTTTCAGCTCTAAAAGCATTCATGATGTCCTGGTTCCATTCAAGTGTCCCATGAGCCTGCAGCACAATACCAGAGCCCTGTGAATACAACATTACACCTGTGCTCTTCTTTCTATAATGTGTCAAAATGTCTGCCTCAGAAAGGCCTCTTCCATAGGGATGAACTGCAATGTGTTGCAGTAGCTAATATCAGATTGTGGTTTCAGATACGATGGCCAACATAATCTTTGCAGAGCGAGAAAATGCACATCTTCATCCACCTACTCTGAAGATGCGACAGCGGCTTCAGTCTGCTCCAGGTATGGAAATCTTCTTCTGGCAGTAATATTGGTCAGTGTGGAAATATGCATTAATCTTTTGCTCCCCCCCACCAGAGAAACTATCATCTCCTATGACTGCCAAAACCTTGTGCACTCCTCTGTTATCTGGCCGTAAGGCTTTTGGTGCCGTCAACAAAAGAATCTCAACCCCTGCCGTCAACACACTCTTAAAGCCACAGGTTGGAATAAACCATAATAGAGTTACAATCTAGACGTAATGTCAGGCTGACCTATTTGCTCTATATCTCAAACTATACATGTACCAATGCAATATTTTGTTCCCCACAGGAAACTAAAGTCAAACATGCTTCTCAGACCAAAGTGGAGGAATATCCAGAAATTGAGAAGTTCATCCCTTATGACCCACTAGGTAACTATAACACATTTACTCAGTTCAACCTTTTTCCTTCTGGTGCTACCACAGAAGGTCATATTTATAGATTTTACAGTAATATAAGGCAGAGTTTATAGAATAGTCTATACAGTATTTGTACCAAGACACTATCATCAGCTGTACGATTACATTTCAGGTATAAGCATCAGATGGAAAATGCTGCTCAATCAGAAATGACTCTGTGTAAATCCCACTGCAGCATCACATTAGCTTTGCTTCCTTGACTCCATTAATGGTTTGTTCCCTCAGGACTCAACCCACTGAGGCTCATCCGTACATAAGAGAACATGCACATGCCGAATATATCAATGACTCAACATGTATAAGCCTCATTTTCCCATGATGTGTTTTTCTTTCCACATTGGTTTGAAACATTTATTTTAAAACATGAGGTTTGATGTGTATTTTTCCAGAGTTTCAGAAGTACGGCATACCTGAGGATTTGATTCCTCTCGGTGGCTTTGCTCTGTCTGGACTGGCCTGTTTCTCACCAGCTCCACATCTGTTTGAGGAGGACCTGGAGAAGTTTGATCCACTCCCAGACCTGTCACCTGTAAAGATGCCAAAACGTTCAGGTATCAACTCCCTATCAGGGCTGCATTCACAATTATTGTTTGGGATTGAAAAACATATTTTTAATAAAGTAGCAGTCTGTGTTTAATACAATGATGCACAGGGGGGATGAAATCCTATCACAGTATATGTCATGTCTTGATATCTGTTACTGTGATTATAGAACATTTAATTGAAGAATTGTTTATGGAAGAAATAACCAGATGATATTTGTCTGTTTTGGCTTATGAATCAAATTAAATACTTGACAAATAAACGTACTTCATCCCGCTGAAGAAATTACTTTAGAAAACCCAGTATTGAAGAAAAGGGTAACGCCTACACACTACGCCGTACCACAATATTGTTATTGACTACGTTTCGATCCTGCTTGGATCATCAGGTCAAAGGGTTTGAATAGCTTAAACACTTTGACCTGACGAAGATACAAGCCGGATTCGCAACGTAGTCAATAAAAATGTTGTGGCATGGAGTAGAAAACCCAGTATTACCATAAAAACAAATCACTGATTTTCAACATTCGTCTACAATTATCAAACATCACCCCTTATATTAAAGTTATGGTAGAATCTGACTACTTGCTAATTTATTTTACCTCATGTTGTGTGTAGATTATCATCATTGCCCAACCCTAATGAAGTAGTGTTAGATTTATAGAGTAAAAATAAAGGCCCATTTTTTTTTTTTTATAATAATTCTCACTTCTAGTACTATCTAACCATGCAGAGAGTTTGGGGGTTCTAATTACCTAGTTTTTATTTTTCTTGACAGAAGAATGGTGTTGCTTACCGCATGAAACAAATCCCTGGTTACAGGGAATAATACAGTTTTAATTGTTTGTTACAAATGAATATAGCCATAGGCTATCTGAAATCCAGTGAACCTCATGGTATCTTAAAAACTGGTAAAAAGACCAGAACTATAATGTGGAGGAACAGTTCTAGTGAGTGAAATGTGATCCTGTCTGATATGAATGATGGCCAGATTTCAAAAGCAACATGCAGCACTGAATAAACAAGAAGTGACCACAGTCTGGCAGCTGTAGCCATTAAGTATGAGGCACAGCCAGGTTTCAAACTACAGGTATCATTAACTACAGGTATCATTAACTTTACCATCTCTCCTCTCTCCAGATCATTGCTCAGAGCTGGACGCTTTCCTTCAAACACTCGATGAGCTGACCGTCGAACTTCCTCCTGAATCTTTTACTGACTGAATGTTGACGCATGTTTGTTTATGACATTTTTTACTGAAATAAAGTTGTTTTATCTGTCCCTGTTATCTCTTATTTGCTTTGCAGTTCTAGTGTATAACAGGCTGTGAAAGTGTCAGGGGAATATACACTGTACTTACTTCCTGCTATGAAGTCCATCAGCAGTCACATGTGAGGGAATGTCGCCATTGCTTTGCATGACATCAGAATGAACTTTGTCTCAGTTCCTCTTGTGAAGGAAAGCAGGATATCGTCTTGAATTTATAGCTCAGTATTTGGGAGAAAACCTTTCAAATAACAATCCATTTATTATTGGTTTTGCTGATAGATTGCTCATAAGGTTAACTGGGTTTGAGGCACTTAATGGTTAATGGTTGGAGAGCAAAGTGTGAGCTGGATAAGAGTCTCTATGCGTATTGGACACAGAGCAGGTGAGTAACATGGGCATGGCAGCAGCCGGATACACACTTAAGTAAAACATTGTATTTATTCTGGGATTTTTTTTTTTATATTTAAAATGTCTCCGCCTTGCTTGCTAAATGAGGAACTTGGTCTTTTTGCACTTAAAATGCTTAAAATTGCACTTAAAATGCTTATAATTGGGTATTTGTGCATTTCCCAAATGTTTTAAACGTGTTTATATATTAAAAATAAACTTTCTTCCCATGACAACAGGAAATAGGTCCAGTGGAATGAAGGGGAAACGGTTTATAAATGCTCACTGATATCTCCGGGGTGTTGTCTAAATAAAGGAAGTAGCCTTGAACTCAACGCTGCAGCATGTATGAGAGCAGATCCGATGATGATGATGCTGCTTCTGGATCTGGATCTGGATGTGAACCAGCTGTCAGTGATCCCGGCAGCAGGAGGAGCAGCAGACAGAGCACTGTTGTGGAGCGACTCTCTCGGTATGGCATGCAAGTCATGCCTACAGCTTTGCAGCGTAGGTCGCGTCTGCAGAGGCAGCTGGAGGTCAGTGACAGCTCCGGGCTGGGAGGAGGAGGACTCCTGCAGAGGGAGGCTACGGAGAGAGGCTCATTCACTCCTGCTATGCGGAAAAAGTACCTGAAAGAGTTGCTTCTGAGTAACCCATCACACAGCAGCTTCAGCAGCGTGCTGTCTCAGACCTCCAGCGTGTCCTCCTCCTCTCAGGACGCTGCAGACTGGGCTCTGTACCCGATGGAGCACGCCTGGATGCTGTCTGCAGTGGAGGGCAACTACGACACCATCCTGGAGTACATCTCTGAAGACCCATATCTGCTCACCAGGAAGGACTTCATCAGCGGGTATTCAGTCCTGCACTGGCTGGCCAAGAGAGGACAAGACGAGACTCTGCTCAGACTGCTGCAATACGCGCAGAGTGCGGGGATCTGCGTGAATGTGAATGTGCGTGGCAGCGGTGGACTCACTCCGCTGCACGTCGCCAGCATGCACAGACACTACATGGTGGTCAAGCTGCTGGTGGGAGCTTTCGGTGCCAACGTGGACGCGATGGACTACAACGGGAGGAGAGCCTGGCAGTACCTGCAGACAGACGCTCCGATGGAGATGAAGGAGCTGCTGGGGACGTTTGATGAGGAGCACAGCAGCGGATGCACGCAAGATGCAAACAAAAACGTCAATAACAATGCTGCTGGAGCAATGAGTGCATGTGATGAGGTGGATCATGGAGAGAGAGCTGAAGTGAACTTTGACAGGACTAAGAGAGCTGGCAGCTGGAGGTTTGGCTCCATAAGGAAGCTGCTGCAAACTTTTTCATTTCTTGGAAACAAAAGCTGAGTGGTCATACTATCTCAAAGTAAATATCGTGGTGCTGCAGAGCAAATCATATTCTACAGACTTGATCATATTGTAATATCAGTAAAAAATAATCGCAATATGATATTTCAGCCCTGCAAATATCACTGTGTTGACAAATCATGCATAAAATGAATTTCAATTGATAAATACAGCTGTTACCCATTGCACTGACCTATACTGTTGGTAATTTCAGATTTTTAAAATGAGTTGGACATATAGCATGGTTGTAAACTACATTATTAGTCCCCTTTTCATAGCAGATATTTGTACATGTCATTGCAGAGTAAACACAGGTGTAACTAATAACTAATTATGGTCCTGTTGCATTAAGGTGGGCCATGGCCCTGGTATTGTGAATGTTGACTCACTGGAAAGGCTGTGACACACTTAAATAGAATGGGACCATAATTAATTTTATGAATTACACCTGTGTTTGTCCTGCTATGACATGTCAACAGGGCACATTCAGCTCACTGTTTGTGGTTCCCAAAAAAATATTACATTTCTGTTTCCTGAGTCCTTGAACAGTGAAAACAATCTGCCAGTACAGAAAGAACTGAAAACAGACTGACATTCTTGCAGATTTTTTAACTTGTTTTAAGAAAATTTGTTTTTTTATCTTTTAATTATGGGCATATATGATTGCATAACATGGAGATTAGCAGTGTTGATCAAAAGGATTAAGACAAACAGGTTTGTTCTTCTTGTCAAATTGCTACTTGGTGCTTTCACATCAAGCTTTTTAAAATCCTTCAAATGACTCATAACTCATGTCCACACTGAGACCATAACTTGTGATTTAAGGGGTCTTGAGCCAAAAAGGTTGGCAAATCCCTGCACTATTTAACCAATAATAACATATTACATTTCTGTTTCCTGAGTCCTTACAGTTCTATAAGACAGTGAAAACAATCTGCCAGTACAGAACTGAAAACAGACTGAAATTCCTGCTGTACTTGCAGATTTGTGTACTTGTTTTAAGAAAATTCGTTTTTTAGCTTTTAATTATGAGCATATATAATTGCATTGAATGGAGATTAGCCGTGTTGATCAAAGGGATAAGACAAACAGGTTTGTTCTTCTTGTCAAATAGCTACTAAATGCTTTTAAAATCCTTCAAATGACTCATAACTCATGTCCACAATGAGACCATAACTTGTGATTTAAGGGGTCTAAAGCCAAAAAGGTTGGCAAATCCCTGCACTATTTCACCAATAATCCGTTCACTATTGCTTTTTAGGGAGTCCTGGAAAGTCATCTGGTTTAAATACTGGCACTCGAGTCAATTATTTTGCCTTAACTTTCACTGAACTTTAATAAAAGAGGGCTGGCAGTTGGAGGTTTGGGTCTATAAGGAAGCTGCTACACTCTTTTTCATTTCTTGGAAACAAAAGCTGAGTGGTCATGACGCAAACCTTCAGATATGTGCATTACTTCACATTCAGCTCACTGGTTTAGTGGTTCCCAATAAGTCATTTCTGTTTCCTGAGTCCTTACAGTTCTATAAAGCAGTGAAAACAATCTGCCAGTACAGAAAGAACTGAAAACAGATTGAAATTCTTGCAGGTTTTTCAACTTGTTTTAAGAAAATCATATTTTTAGCATTTAATTATGGACATAAAATGGAGATTAGCAGTGTTGATTGAAGGGATAAGACAAACAGGTTTTTCCAGTGTTTGCTCTTCTTGTCAAATTGCTACTTGATACTTTCACCTCAAGCTTTTTAGAATCCTTCAGATTACTCATAACTCATGTCCACACTGAGACCATAACTTATGATTTAAGGGGTCTCAAACCAAAAAGGTTGGCAGCCGCTGCACTGTTTCACCAACAATCATTTCACTATTGCTTTTCAGGGAGTCCTGAAAAGTCATGTGGTTTAAATACTGCCACTTGAGTACAATATTTTGCCTTAACTTTCACTGAACTTTAATAAAACACTTACTGCATATACTGAGTTTTCCTTAACATGTTTCTTGCTGCAGTTCTGCTTGTGTAAACAACTCAAATGTTGGTATTTGCTGAGGTGGTGAACTTCTTTCCTCAGCTTCAACACTTAAAGTAAACATTTCATAGTTTGTCGTGTTACTACATTCGGCTTCTTGAACAGCGGTGCCGTCTTTGGCATAAGCACTAAAGCCAGAGCTCTAGTCAAACTAGAACTAACCACAGTCTTCCATGAAACCGTGATTCAGAGGTATTTGCTGTGTAGTCAAGAGTGAAACCCCCTTCAGACTAAGTGCTTATTTCTGCAGAGCCGTGTCAGCATTAGTGCTGCCCATGTGATGTTTGGTTAACCTCAGAAAAACACTGTAAGTGGAATAGATTACAAAGAAAAAAGGGGCCGTAAAGCCTCATATCAAGTTTGATCACAGATCTTTTATTGTCAAACGTGAGCATAACCAGAGTATCTGTACAAAACGACTGCTGCTCCAGATAACATGGCTCCCTCCCCGCGCGCAGGCCCAGCAGCTGGAGGTCCTGGCAGATGTTGGGATGGAGGGATGCTGGGATCCAGGGACCCTCGTGTTTACAAGCCCAGCTTTGTCCTCCTCCAGTGTCTCCTCTTGGAGTTGTACCTGAAATCAAACAACATTTAAAGCAAACATGTCAGGAAGAGAACATTTAGACTTTCACAGAGAAAAGACAAAATAACTGAGGACTTTAGTTTTGCAAACCAAAAAATGTCACATCAGTATAAAACAGATGACTTTGCCCCAGTAAAATATTTCTACAACCCTCTTATTATGCAGGTACTCAACTTCTCATGTATATTACTAGTATTCATGCATTTGTGGACACAAATGTAATTTTGTTTATACTGTCATTGCATTTAGAGCTGCAACAATTAGTTGTCAACTATTAAATTAATCACCATCTATTTTGATCTATTAATTGGTTTGAGTATTTTTTTTAAAGAAAAATAAGTGTCTAAGTTCTGATTACAGCTTCTTAAATGTGAATATTTTTGGTTTCTTTCCTCCTCTATGACAGTAAACTGAATATCTTTGAGTTTTGGACAAAACGAGACATTTATGGACATCATCTTGGGCTTTGGACATTTTTCACCATTTTCTAGACCAAACAACTAATCGATTAATCAAGAAAATAAGACAGATTAATAGACAATAAAAATAATCATTAGTTGCAGCCCTACATAGAGCATTTCCTCTGGAAAATTTGCTCTGCATCATGAGCTACACTGTTTGCAAGCTGTGGTTCATGTTACTGATAAGTCACTGAATCACAAGCATCTCATGGCAGCAACTCCTGTAGTGTGTTGGTTGTGCAATTCTTGCAATTAAGTCTCGACTTAGTGGCAAGTACTTCACAGACAACTAAGGATACAAATGTCATGCAGCCATTGAAGAATCCACCTGTTATTACTGAGATCTAAAAAATGGATTTAAGCCCGAGCTTTAGTGTTTTTATTTTGTTTATTTCCTTGTACATGTCAAGACTAACCGGATAGTCCAAAACTACTGAACACAGAGGACACCAGTCTTCTCATTCAAATAGGAAACAGTCAAATTAAGGGCAGGTTCAAGGGTTCAGTTGAAACTATGCAAAGTCTGTTGATACTGCTGCTCTTATTTCAGAGGCCACAAACGGAGCCTGTGTGATGCAGTCAGTCAATCACTGCAATAATATAGAAGATTCTTTGTGTGTTGAAATCTACTCTTAACTTCCTCTGAAGATACAATTACACATCTAATCTCTTTCCACTGGCACTAAATCACTGTGGCCATTATGGGAATCGTTACAAACCATAGTAATTTCAGAAATTATGAATATCATGGAAATCATCCAGGAAAGCTATTTAGTGGGCAGATCAGCCATTTTGTTCGGATACAGAGCCTCCTCATCACCACCATGGTGAGCTGGAGTCAGAGCTCTGCAGCAGAAAGATGCTCTCAGCAGGATTAATGACAACACTCCACTGCAATGAAGTGCTGCAATTGCAGACCTGCTTTATATGACATGAAGTTCCTGTTTCTTCTCTGCATTAGCAAGTAATACATCTCTGCACTTAGTGATAACGTAGAGAGCTGAGAGACAAGCTCAGCAGTGAAACAGTACCAGAGTGAGTACAACCATTAAACCAGATACCAACCTCTCGTGTAGAGTGTATTTATTAAGTAAACTCTGTAAGGCCATCACATAAATTACACTTAATTACCAGCTTATTAAGTCTACCATGCTTTCGTGATACAAATAAAACAGCCCATATTTTCTATTTTATTGTAATTTGTCAAACTGCAGGAGGCGTAATATTTGTTAAAAGCTAAACGTGTGTCAAAATACTATCTCAAATTAAATATTGTGGTGCTGCAGAGATGCGTCTGCAAATCATATTCTACAGACTTAATCATATTGCAATATCAGTAAAAACGAATCGCTAACTAATCATTAAGCCCTACAAATATCCCTGTGTTGACAAATCATGCATGAGATTTCAAATTATAAATACAGCTGTTACCCTTTGCACAAACATAATGTTGGTCATTTAAGAATTTTTAAAATGAGCTGGACATATAGCATAGTTTTAAACTACATTAATATAAGCTATTTGTACCCAATAGGCCCCTCTTCACATTGCAGGGTAAATGCAGGTGTAACTAATAACTAATTATGTCTGTTGCATTAAGGTGAGCCAGAGCCCTGGTATTGTGAATGTTGACTCACTGGAAAGGCAGAGACACACTTAAATAGAAGTAACACAATAAAATAGTAATTACACCTGTGTTTACCCTGCTATATGTGAAAAGGGCCTATGGACCTTTTAACGTCCATTCGGTTGCTAAGGCAACAGCTTTGGTCCACTTTTGATGCTCATCAGCTACTACATTAACAAACATTGCAAAAGGAAATACTATGGGGCCCATTTTGAATGTTGTAAAGTTTAAAAAAGGGCATATAAACTTGCAAATGAGTGTAAACAAGAGTGAACTTCTGGGTCTAATTGACTTTTCCATACACAGAGTCCACATGTGCAGACTTGCAAGCCTCCCTACATCTTACACATGATGCACAGTACATTAAAGACACAGTATATTATAAACACACTATATAAACACACCTGATCTTGTTTCCAGTCTTCATTCTGATCCACTGAGGAATGGGCCTGTTTTGTTTCTGCTTCTTGGCGAGGAAGCGCTTGATCCTGAAAGTCTTGTGGGACGACTGCAAACAACAAAGAGCTCCATTAACACCACGTCAACAAAGACACGGCGTTTATTCCCATTATTATACACCCTAGACTTCATATGAGACACTTTAAAAGCACATACAACCTAAAAGCAGCCAACATCTCTGAATGATTAGAAGCTAACATGTGTAGCTCCACAGAGTGAGATCAAGCTAGCATCTTTAACAGCCTTAATGTGCTATTATTCCATCTTTTTTACACAACATACAGATCTGTGAGGTACCACTGATATATCTACTAATCAAACTATTCATTGATGCAGGTTTAAGGGCACTGCTGACGTGGATGTTTAAAGATTTTGTATTTACCATTTTGTCCCCAGTCCTTTCTCGACTATGGCGACGGACGAAGAGAGAGAAGGAAGTGACGTCGGCTCTTTTATCCAATCAGCGACCGCCGAACGAGCTCAACGTTCTACACACAGCGACACCACGTGGCCGGTTTGTTTACATGCAGCTCAGCAACAGGACCCACAGGCAGGATGTCATGGAAGTTTTTATTGGACTTTATTAGTTGTAACCCACAGAAGACATTCCGCAAATGTGTACCATGATCTGCAAATATTTCACTATCCACAAACATGTATTTTTTGTATTAGTGTTGTGTAAAGTCACATCCACAAAAATACAGGGCGTTTTGCAAATACGCATAACTTACTCTGTAAATACGTATTTTAAGGTTTACATGTAAAGTGATAAACACGCATTTGTGCATCTATTTCTACAGGTGGAATGATATCTGCGCCTTTGCAGATCGCTTCCTGTGCATTTGTGGGCCACGTGACATTTGCAACTTCCCTCATGTTTGTTTACAGACTTTTGTTCAACTTCTTTCTTTCCTTACATTTTATTTGTTGTATAATTTATTTTAAATTATAATTTATTTATATTTATTTTTTTTACTGTGAAACATATTTAATGAAAAATCTGAACATGTAGCCTACAAAAAAACACAATCTCATAAAAAAGATACATTGCTATAGATGGGACTACCCAACAATAAATTGTCTCCACCTCCATCTGCTGCAATATTAAAACTCTGCTTAATCCATAAAATAATAAAACACTGGAGTGCTTTTACTTTTGACACTTTAAGGACATGATGATACTTGAGTACTTTTACATTTCACATCTTGTTATTACTACTTATACTTTAGGATCTGAAGGTGGACGCCTCCCTTTGGAGGTTTTCCGGTCAACAGGCAATTTCTGTCCCAGTCCAGGCCATTCATGGACAAAGATTCAAGTCTAATCACAGCAGCTAATTAGGGCTACTCAGTCATGTCAGTCTCAGTTATGAAATAGCTCTAAACTTTAAAAAACTATACTAAACTTATTAAAAACCATCAGCTTTGTATGTTAATACTGAACAATGTTTCACCAAAGAGGAAAAAAAAGACATGTACACTTAAGCAAAGACCTCTTTTATTTCCAGTCAAAAGTGGCTACCATTTGTTAGCATCACCAGCAGTGATGTGTTCTCATGCTGTATACAGTTTAGTGCAACACACGTTAATGTTTAAGGGGAGTTTCAGATTATAAAAAGAGTGGGGAAGGCCACAGGTTGATCCCTCTGATTGAAGTCTGCCTGCAGGCGTGGCTGTCACATGGCAGTCTAGACAGAAATGGCTATTTCTCCTCGGTCACTGTATGAATGTAAGAACAAAACACATGATACCAAACCAGGTAAGTACAGAGACTATGAACTTCAGCATATGTTGTGCCTGCAAGATCTATGTATGTATCTGCACATACATTTGGATTGATTGATTTGGATTTTCATGTGTACACTGTGTAAACTGAACAGAAATCTCATTCAAGACTGTGTAGAAACAATATTGATGAGCTTGGCAATGAATTAGTTATCGTCTGTGATACAGATTAACATGTTGAAAGCCAATGTTAGCAGTGTTGTACAACACTTTACATCAGAGAAACAATACTGAAATAAGGTCACTTTGAGCTCACGTGGTCCAAGAAAGCTTTGGCTTCACCTAATGTGCCCTATAGCCAAACTCTTTCCAAAGGTTACTGTTACCTTTCCTAACAAATAAAACTAAAGAGGGGTCACATTCAGGCACTAAGAGGCTCCGCAATCACATCTGTGCCTCCGAGACTGGGAGAGCCGGATGCAGCCCTGCGTATAACTGCAGCGCATATCGCCCTGAGGCGCCACATTGCTGCTCTGAGCCTCACAGGCCTGTCTCCCCTCTCCTCACCAAACTTAAAATGCCATTAAGTAGAAATCTGCTCAGTCGTCTCCCTTGTCAGCCACTTTCTCTGTCTCGGTGTCTGGCTTTCTGTCGGCAGAGTTGGATTCGGCTCCTCCTCCACCTCGATTGCGGTTTCTGGCCCCTGGCTGGTACAGCTGCTTCGTAGGCCGGTCCTGATGTAAAGAAACAACTCTCTTAGAAATACTGAAAATGTTTTCATAATGACTTGATTTGAGAGGCTAGAGTCATTACCTTATTACGTAGTCGCTCTCTTTTAGCACTTTCCTCCTTCTTGTGGTCTTTGGCGGTCCTCTCTGGCCTCTCTGACCTCTCTGGCCTCTCCGGCCTCTCAGAGTGAGTGGACTCTCCAGTGGTTTCACCCTGTTTCTTCTCAAAGGCACGCTCTTTATCTTTTTTCACCTCATCCTCCCTCTTCCTATAGGAGTTCTCCCCATCCTGCCGTTCTCTCCTTCTCCGCCGGTCGTCGTCTTGACGCCTGATGCGCTCCTTCTCTCTCTGCCGCCGCTCCTTCTCCCGCTCTCGATCGCGCTCTCTGTCTCGATCTGGGTCACGCTCCCTGAAATCCTTCCTCCCGTCTTCGTCCACTCTGTGTGTAAAGCACACAGCCGGTTTAAATATTCTACATTTTGAACAGGCAGAAAATGTGCGATTAATCGCAATTAACTATTTTAATCGATTGACAGCTCTAGTATTTAAAAAAAAAAAGATTACTAACTTCCTTCCTCGATCCTCCTTGTTTTCAATGTGCTGACGCCGCTTATGATCGGCACCCCCCATGGATCTGTCTTCTTTATTTGGCCTCTCTGGTTTCTTGGCCTTTTCCTTGGGCTTCTCCAAATCACCATCCTCACCTCTGTCTGGTTTCTTCAGAAGCTACACAGTTGAAAATAAAGTCATAATGAGATATTGGAGATTTCACAGTGTTTTAAACGGCTTCAGTCCACTGCAGCACACACCTTAATCTTTGGTTCTTCTTTAACTTGGTCCTTGTCTTTCTCCATCGGCTTCTCGTGTCTCTTCATCTTATCTGCCTCTTTGCGCTTCCTCCTCTCCTCCTCCCTCCACTTACGACGCTCCTCGTCACGCAGACGCTTGCGTTCAAGCTCCCTCCTCCTTCTCTCTTCTTTCTTTTCCTCCCTGATTCTCTGAACAGCATTGAAACAAAACATGAGACCAGCCTTGACCATTAACATTTGTAACTAGAACACCACACTGTTGTGCCCCGGTACTTTATTTACCTGTTTATTCTTCAAGAAGTCCAGCAGAGGAGTTGTTTTTTTAGCTGGAAGGGAGAAAAAAGTGTTTTAAGTCATGCATTTAGCAGTGTGTCTATTTTAAAATATATACAATGATGTTTCAGGTGCACTTTTGAATTTAAGGAACTGTTCACCCACCTACAAGTTCCTTTGACTTTGCCTCAATCTCTTCCAACAGAGTCTCAGGTGTTGATGCCAACTTGTCGTCATCGCCGTTGTAAAATTCAAGAAACTTCTTGTAATCAGGATCTGAAAGAAAAAATACAACATACAAATGCCGTTGATGCTTCTGGTTTCTCTGTAGCTTAATATGGTGCAAAGTATTTTCAGTGGTGTAATGTAATGAAGTAATAATACTTCGTTACAGTGCTTTAAGTATTTTTTGGGAGTATCTGTACTTAACTTCAGTTTTTATATTTCTGTCAATTTTCACTTTTACTCCACTACATTTCCTAAATAAAATGTGTACTTTTACACCGATATATTTCCCCTGAGCATCTTCGTTACTCGTTACTATTGCAAGCCAGCAGGTTTGGTGAATCAGTGGTTCTAACATGCAAGTTACATCATTCACGTCATGGGCAACCACAAACAAAGCGCTCTCAAAACCGTAGCTAAGTTTTGGGTACTTTCAGGTCAGACAAAACCATCAGTTTAATATCAGTTGTCCTTTGACACAATATTAATCAAGACAACCTTCTGAACAAAAGGCAAATATATTCACAAAAATACACATAAGAAATGTTGGTAGTTTGTTGCATAGTAGGCATTGTAAACAGAAAGTCCTACAAAACTAAACCACCACCAAATGTCTCTTTTCTATTATAACGTAACCGATACCAGTAAATGTCTTTACCTTCAATAATCGTTCCGCATTTTGCATCCTTTTTCTTACTTCTTTTCTTGGCAGTCTTTTGAAAAGGTGCAAACTCCACAACTGCAGGATACTCCTGTCCTGTTTAAAAACAAAACATGGACAAGCATGAAGCCATGTATGAGAAAATACTTATTTAATCTATTTAGCTGTAAATGTATTTTCTTCATACCTCTGCCGTCAATGAACACATAGCCATCAAATCGGTCTCTGAAGAGAACTATATCCTCTTGATTTTTGAAATTTATGTAAGCCCTTGCAAAGAGGTGAGGGAAAAGGCTGAAAGGACAGAATACTCATGTCAGGTTACACTGTTAGAGTTACTGATAGTATGTTTTTAAATAATGAAACGCCTTTATATCAATTCACCTGGTGTCGTTGGAGAAAAACTCCAGGTAGTCGACCTCTGGGAGCGGTTGTAACTGCTCCTCCAGCTCCTCCTTGGTCAGACTGGGTGGTAATCGTCTGATCACAATCTAAGAAAAAAAATATTGACAGTTTAAGATATTATTAACCTTACTTTTGACCGACTGACAGTGATTCCGTATGATTAAGACCACCTGCATTTTGTATTTTTTTGTAGAAAATGTTTTAATTTCATTTGGACGTAGTGTATTTGGGCAGACTAATGGACTTATGGCATATGAAATGTATTTCTCTACATAAGCTTAATTGTATGACATCATAAAGTTTGCTTTATCTAAACAGAAATGACCACTAACAATTAAATTGTCTATTTGTACATGGTAAAGTTTAACATAAGACAAGATAAGATAAGATAAGATAGAACTTTATTAATCCCGAAGGAAATTCTTGTGCCAGAGATTGCTCAAAAATACAACAAAATTACAACAAGTTCAAGTGTATAAAATAAAAAAGTACTATTTCTAGCACCAGTGCCTAAAAGAATAACAATTAAGTAAGATACATTTAGTAAAATTAGTAAATAAGATAAATAAAATAAAAAAGGTAAAGTAAGCTAAAAAACAGAAAAATAAGTAATATTGCACATGTTGGACATTAATTTTGCACACAATGAACAGTGATATTGCACATGGGAATGTAAAAAGAAGTATTGCATTGTATTTATTTTATCTGTACTTTAGGATTTATCCTATAATTATTATTATTACTGTCAATGTGTACTATATGTATTATTATTTTATATTTTTTGATATATTTTTTTTTCTTTATTTAATTTAACTTTTTTTGTTATTTATCCTTTTTGCATTGGTAATGATTGGCAATGGATAGATAGATAGATAGATAGATAGATAGATAGATAGATAGATAGATAGATAGATAGTAACTTTATTGATCCTGAGGGAAATTCAAGTTTCCAGCATCACAGTTTCATAGTGCAAAACATGTTAGTAAAAACGCAGTAAAAAAGTTAGTAGTGCAAAGTACAAAAAAAATATACCAGATATAAAAATACAAGGAGATGAAGAAAACTGTTAAAACTGAATATAGTGCAGGGTAACAGCTGTGATACAGGAGTATTAAAAAGGTGAATATAATGCAGAAGAGACTTAAAAATGAGTATAGTGCATTATTATCTGTGCTGCAGGGGGCTTTGGGGGAAAAACACCAAAATATTGAGGGACTATCATTTACATTTGTGCTCTATTTGTTTATCTCTGTCCACCTGTTGTTACTCCCAATAAATTATTACAGGTAAACAAGATATCATCACCATCATCAAACTGGGGAAAATAGGAGAATAATTAACTAATAATAACTTAAAGTGGATGTTAGTCAAGTGACAATTTGTCCAACTCACTATATAATAAATTACAAAGTAGACAATGCATGTTATATCCCACAAAACAAAGCCAGTTAGAAGCATGCTGTTATTAGTAGAGTTAAACTATAGCTGACTTCTGGTAGCATCTGTAGCTAACGTTAGCTCTAGTTTTATACCTTTGTCATGGCCTCTTTCTTCTCCTTCGATCTCTCCGTTCTTTCTCCATCTTCACACTTTAGTTCCAGTCTTCTCTCCTTCGGCCGGGCGTTTTCTTTGTCTTCCTTCATAGTTTATGAAGCTACTTCGTCCCGAGGTTGAGTTTCATGTCATTTTAGCAGACTTGTTTACTTTTTTTAGCAAGTTAGCAGCTAGTAGCTAGTAACTAGTAGCAACCGGAACTTCCTGTCTCTGATGGTTGAGACTGCAGTGTGACGTCACCGTCGGAAGGGGGCGCTGTAAGAAACTTTTTTTTAAATGTTTTTTTTAATTTCAAAATGACAGTATCCATAGTAACAGCAGAAATTTTTTTTTAATTTTATTTCAAAATGACAGTATCCATAGTAACAGCAGAAACATTTTTTTTTATTTTTTTTTAAATTTCAAAATGACAGTCTACATAGTAACAGCAGAAAACATTATTATTTTTTTTTAAATTTCAAAATGACAGTATACATAGTAACAACAGAAATTATTATTTTTTTTAAATTTCAAAATGACAGTATACATAGTAACAGCAGAAAACATTTTATTATTATTATTTTTTATTTCAAAATGACAGTATACATAGTAACAGCAGAAAACATTTTTTTTTACTTCAAAATGACAGTATACATAGTAACAGCAGAAAACTTTAAAAAACATTTACACACAAAAGAAGCATAGCGAAAACATAAACAAAGAGCTGTGCCAAACATAAAAGGACAACAGAAATTAAACAAAACCAACATAAAATTAAAAAAAAGAGACCACGGGAGAGTGTGACAATAATTTCACTTAAAAACTTTAAAGATATATATAATATATTATATATATATATATATATATATATATAAAATATTCGCTGTGTAGTCTAGAATACAACTCCTTTATTTAACTATAGAAGTATTCTTTCAACAAATTAATTTCAAATAAAGCAACAGGACATATTTCTCGGAATGTAAAGTAAAGTTTGACGGCATAATAGTCTTGTTGTTTGTATAAAAATGACGATTTTTATCATGTTTTGTAGAGGTGACGCTTTTCTTTTGAAGAAATCAGACAGGAACCGGAAGTGTAATCTTGTTCCGGCTAGCTGAACATAGGTCGTCAGGAAGGAGAGTCTCCATTCTGTTAGCTTGTTAGCATAATAACCTGCTGAAGGTGATCAAAGTCACCGGCTGTAATCATGTGGTATGAGATTCTGCCCAGTCTGGGCGTCATGACGGCGTGTTTGATCATTCCTGGAGTCGCCACCGCACAGATACACAAATACACCAACGGAGGGAAGGTGAGAGGAGGCTAATGAGGCTAACACCATGCTAACATGCTAACTAGTAGCTGAACCTGTGATGTCTGTCTGTCTGTCTGTCACTGTTTAAAGGTTCTCTAAACTACCATGTTGTTGTTTTCTCCCCTGTAGGAGAAGAGAATCGCTCGGTATCCGTGGCAGTGGCATCTGATGGAGAGAGACAAGCGGGTGTCTGGAACAGGACAGTACCATGACTCCAAGGTGAGATAAACAGGACAAAATACATCAATAAATTACTCCACAAATACATTAATATGTCAATAGATTAAGCAAATAAAGATCAATAAATAAACACATGATGTTGGTGCTTCTGGCTTCTATGTATCTTAATATGTTGCAAAGTATTTTTTAGTGGTGTTAGAGTGCTTAAAGTATTTTTTGGGATTATCTGTACTTGATTGAGTTTTTATATTTCTGTCAATTTTCACTTTTACTCCACTACATTTCCTAATTAAATGTGCGCTTTTACTCCACTACATTTCCCCTGAGCATCTTCTTTACTATTGCAAAAAACTAGCAAGCAAGTGAAGTCCAACAAAACACAATAACTCAGACAGTGTGTATGGTCACTATGATGAATTACCAAATCTCAGTTAAATTTCTAGTTTGTGCACAATAATATAATAATAAACTAAAACCAGAAGCTGTCTGGAGAGTAGAGAAATGCAATAAAAAAAAATTAAAAACTATTGCTTGACAAATGGTCAGTTCATGTATGAAAATAATATATGAATGATATGTAATTTAAAGGTCCCATATTGTAAAAAGTGAGATTTTCTTGTCTTTTTATATTATAAAGCAGGTTTAAGTGCTTTATAAATACTGTGAAAGTATCAAAATGATCAATATACGGAGAAACACACACACACAGCCTGTATTCAGATAATATGCCTTTGAAACAAGCTGTTAGGATTTCTGTCCATATACAATATTTAGACCATTAAACGATTTTAAACGTAAACATTAGAAATGTGTCCCAGCTTATTTCCTGTTGCAGTGGATGTAAATAACATCAGCTGACAGGAAGTAAACATGGACCAAAGCTGTTGCCTAGCAACACAATTCCATTGCAATTCTGTTGAAATGCACTAAAACGGAGCGTTTCAGACAGAGGGTGAATACAGGTATATTCAGGCAGACAGTTTGAGGAAAATAAAGTTTTTTTTCTTTAACATTAAATCATGTAAACATGTTCTAGTAGAAACACAAAATACAAGTATGAACCTGAAAATAAGCATGATATGGGACCTTTAATTTGACTGATAATCTTTTGTTTTTCCTCAACAGGGACTCGAGAACATCCACTGATGATGACCAGGAATATTAAGACCCTGATGAGAAGAAAGTTGTACATTAAAAGCTTATATTTAACATTCAGTTGTTTGGTTTTTTTCATTCTTTTAAGGCAGTCGTCCCCGTTTATCAATTAAACTGTTCCACACTGGAAACCTTCTGATGTGTCTTGGCTCATATGTTGAATTTTAAAGGCAACAGAAAAGAGATTAGTGATCCAGTCAAATAAATGGTTTACCCCTGTTGTTGTGGAGTTTATACTGTGAATGTTATGTCGCCTGTACAGAGGATAATCCAGTGTTGTACTGGAGGATGATATAAAAATCTGTAGTGAGACTCGACATTGTCTAGGATGATGGTTATCATGTAGGTGTGATGCATTTTAAATGTCTACTTCTAGTCTAAAAGCTGCATCACAGTCAACTGAAAAAACTCTAAACTAACTGAATTGTTTATTAACATAAACAGAATTAACAGTGAGTCCCTCTGCCTGCCATTAGGGCTGAAAATTAACCCCCAACTATTTTAATAATTCCTTAATCATTAAAGGTAAATGCTTCTCAAATAATAAAGAAATTGCTGATTTTCTATGCTATGTTTTTATCATTGTCAGTTGAATGTCTTTGAAGGGTTTGGGACTATTTTTCAGACAACACAGGACATTTGAAGATGTCAGTTTTGAGAAGTTGTGATGTGCATTTTTTGGAATTTTCTGCAAATAATTGATTCACAGAAAAAAAAATTATCAACAGATTACTTGATAATGAAAAAAAAAAAATCAGTAATATCAGGAGTTGTTTGAACAATAAACTACCAGCTCCAGTCAACTGGTTACAACAACATAGACAATTTATTCAACTATTAGTTTACTATACCGACCATTAACCAGCTGAAGTATTTACAGTAGCAGCTCAGATGAACTCGCACAATAACTTGGTAAAACTAAAAAGATTGCTTTAATTCAGTGGTTCTGAAAACTGGGTTTAAGGAGTCGAAAGATAAATCTGAGGTCTGGAAATGATTAAAAAAATAGAAAAGCAGAAAAAAATTAATTATATTACGTTTTTCATACATTAATCTTTGCTGATGTATAATCCTCCAACTCCTTTAATCTATCTTTATGTGTTTTTAAAAATAGATTGAAGGAGTCTGGGTAAGGTACTTCAGTCTGTAGAAAATTTAAAATTTTATTGTCTGTAACTGTTATTTGTTGTAGGTCTAAATCTTTGTTTAATGTGCTGCTGCTGTCATGGCCAGAACACTGTTGAAAAGCTTTTTCTAGTTAAATAAATTTAAAATAAATAAAATAAAATCAAAATTAATAGAAATGTTTATCTCTTAGAGCAACCAAAATTATGAAAAGAAATATGAAACTTGATAATGAAAATTTATTTACTGTTCTGATCAGGATGATTCGCAAAACATTTACAAGAGAAAAAATTAAGGTTGAACAGTCGAAAGGGAAGACGAGTTCCAGAGAGTAAACAGGATGGAGGATATAATACAGCCTCACTTACACACGTTTTTTTACAGTTAAAATCCTCCCTCCTGGAAATTCAACTAAACTGAATGAGGTTTTCCTCCCAATAAAAATAAAATATTAATATCTCAAGAAAAAAAAAGTAAAGGTGTCCTCTAAAGACGTGACGTTCACTTCTCCTCCTTGCCTTTGGTCTTCCTGTACACCATCTCCCTGAAGCTCGACAGGATCTTGCTCTCTCTCTTCCTCCTTTCCTCCTGGTTGAAGGACGCCAGCGCTCGCTTTTCATCCGCACTGTAGATCTGGTTTTCCTTTCTCAGACGCACGGCCTCCATACGACGATGTCTGCAGGGTCACATTTAAAACTCGTCAGTGTCACAGTAATGATAAAGATCGCTGCTCTCATACTGACATCTGAAACATCACCATTTATTTCACAGCCATGCTGAGAGTTTATAGTTCTGCTTCTTCTAAACATCAACACCAACCTGCTGCCGCTCATCACGTAGCCGGACTTCTCGAAGTTTGCGATCTCGTCGCTGGTGAGACCGATCTCACCTCTCCTCGGGATACGTTTGCCTGCTTTCACGTACTCCGCCATCGCAGCACCTTCACCTGGCAACAGCGCATGACCGAAACTAGAAGAAGAGAAAAATGCAACTTATTAAACTTGAGTCATAAATGTAGAAAAAAAGTACTGTAAAATAAAAGATTATATAGTTAGAGTATAGAATAGAGCTGCAACGATAAAAAATAAATCGGCAACTATTTTAATGATAGATTCATCGTTAAAGTCATTTTTCATGCAAAAATGGCAGAAATGCTGTCATCAACCTCTCAAATATGGAGATTTACCACTTTTCTCTGTTTTGGCCTGACAAAACAAAACATTTAAAGTCATCACTGTGGACTTTGAGAAGCTGGGATCGACATTTTTCACTATTTTCTGACATTTTACAAAACAAACGATCAATCGATTAAACTAGAAAATAATTTGCAGATGAATTGATAATGAAAATAATCGTTCGTTGCAGCCCTAATATAGACCTGTTTATACTACTGCCAGTAATGTTACCGTTTCCAGAAGCCCAAGATGGCGTCCTCAAATGTCTTGTTTTGTCCACAACTCAAAGATATTCATAGAGGAAAACTCAGAAAACCCTCTGCCGTGCTTTTATTGTGAAAATTCTAATCACAATGATGTAAAGTGCATTAGTAACATAATAGACTCACTCCAGAGGCCTGTCGTCCTGCGACAAGTGTGTGAGCGGAGCTTCAGGGCCGACCACGTGTTCGTCCATGCAGGTCTTCTCCACCCACAACACCCCGTTGGGATCCTCCTCCTCCTCCTCCCCTTCCTCCACCTCCTCTGACTCTTCACTGTTGGAGTTGCTGGACTCCTTGCGGCTCTTCTTCGCCTTCTTCTTCTTGGACTTCTTCGACCTGTTAGGAAACAAATTATGTTCGATCAAAATGTCTCTTCTCTTTGTGAATGAAGCTGGCCGTATAGCTGCTAGATGTTAGCACTTACTTCTTGCTCTTCTTTTTCTTTTTCTTCTTCTTTATTTCTTCCTCTGAAAGATAAAAAACATAATGATAAAACTCACAAAAAAAGACTTTTTTAAATGAATGTAATTATGATATTTATAATATTGTCTTACCATCTGAATCTGACTCCAGCTCGCTGTCCTCAGAGTGCTTCTTGTTCTTCTTTTTCTTGGATTTCTTCTTCTTCTTTTTCTTCTTCTTGTCTGCTGTCAATGACATACACAATTCTTTGTAAATTGAAACAAACCTACAATATCATTTATTTGTGTTCAAACACCACGTGTGCTGCTGTCACCTTCTGAGCTCGACCCTGAACTGCTGTTCTTCTCGTCTTCTTCGACTGGTGTGAATTCATCGGAGCTGTCGGAGAACAAAGAAATAAATTCATGCTTTCATACCACCATCATCCTCTGATAGTTCAGTGCTGGATAAAACAAAACAACTTGTTGCTCTGGAGGAGAGATTCTTGACTTACTCTGGCTCTTTCACTCTCGGTGAATATCCCCAAACTTCAGGACAACCTAACTCACCGATCCTCTCTCTCTCCTGCAGACGCCTGGAACAGAAAGACGGACAGATGAAACAGCAGGTTGTTTAAATTCTGTTTTGAAAGGTGCTATACAAACAAAATGTATTACTATTCAGGCTGGGCA
>CAKAOH010030208.1:0-46638 GCA_916701665.1 Sebastiscus tertius | reverse complement strand
GCGCTCTGTCCGTGTCGGCCTGGGGGGGTATATAAACACCGGCGATGGTTACCGATGTAAACTCCCTGGGGAGCCAACAAGGCCGACACTGCAGCATGAGGTACTCCAAGTCAGGGGAGCAGAAGGTGCCGATGGTCCTGATGTTCTGTTGGACACACCAAGTCCGGTTAACCATCAGACACACCCCTCCGCCCCTTGTTTTCCCGGAGAGTTTCTGGTCTCGGTCCGCCCGATGGACGGTGAAACCCGGGGGCTCAATGGCATGGTCCGGTACCTCAGCTGACAGCCAGGTCTCCGTGAGGCAGATAACGTTACAGTTTCCGATGTCCGGCTGGAAACATATCCGCGCCCGCAGCTCGCACAGCTTGTTGTCGAGAGACTGCACGTTTGCCAGTAACATGGTGGGGAGTGGAGGGCGATGAGTGCGCCGTCTCAGCCGAACCAGGACCCCGGCTCGCCGGCCTCTCTCTCTCTGTTGGGACCCGGACTTCGGTCGGACCCCAGCTAGCCTGTCTGTCCTCCTCAGTTCAGGAAAGAGAGTTAGATCCGGAGTGAGGAGGTCCCGGCTGTAGTGAGTGCTCCCCTCTCTGATGTTCAGAAGTGTCTCTCTGTTGTAACTGATCCTAGGGGCTTTGTTATTGTTGTTGTTATTGTCGCCGTCGTCCATTCTTTGATGTTGCTTTACTTAACTGATATTATAGAGCCTGAAACTATCACAAGACATAAAACTAGCAAAACTTAACAAAATAACATAAAACTGGCCTAAGAATACAAATTAATCTTTTAAAAAAAACATTAAAATAACCTAAACAGGTATGGAGCTCCTGGCATGTCGCCCTGTCTCTATGGCGCCATGGTAACCAAGAAGTAATCCTGAACTAGGATTTTCGTGCTTATTTTTTGTTACTAGGCTATATTGTAAATTTGGTCTCTTCTTCATACTGTATTTCGAGTTAAAGTAAAGGTTGAACAAAAATTATGTATTTATCATTTATCATCAAACAGAATATCTGCTCATTATTGGGCTTAAAGTGGCAGTAGTCAGTATATTTTTGGCATCGTTGGGAAAAAAATTCCATAATAACCTTTCAGCATATTGTAATTCAAGTTCTCTGAGAGAAAACTAGACTTCCCGTGACGGGAGACTTTGACCAATCACAGGTCATTTCATTGAGAGAGCGTTCCTATTGGCTGTGCTCCAGTTATGTGACCGGAACTTGGCGTTCCCTCACCAGATTTCACAATGGCGGCGGCGTAACAAACGTTCTAATTTTGCAGCTAAACTGTGTACTACAAGATGATTCTGCAAATATTTGAGGTGAGAAATAGGCATTACAGTAACATTATATTGATTCATATTTGATCAGTGCTGCCTAGTTTGACCGTTTGGTCGGAGTTCGCGAGTGATTGACAGCCGGCTCTCATAGATGGCAGCTGGACAGCGGACCTTATATCAGCTCTTACTGCTTGTTTTCCTCCGGTCTGTGAAATCTTGCAGATGCCATTAGGAGCACCGGAGGACACAGAGGCACATGATTTTTTTCAGGTAACCTGAAATCTCGCCTACTTCAGCTTTAAAGAGCAGCTCTGACACTTCTCTGTGGCTCATTGAGCTTTAAATTTTGCTCCAAGAAGACTAAATATTGACTCTTTAGCTAAAAACTTGTGACTCTGGGACTGAGACTCTGTAACACACACACACACACACACACACACACACACACACACACACACGTACAGTATGAACTGCTGTGACCTGACTCCTGAGATATAAACCGGCCTCTTGAGCAGACAGACCATAACAGACACTCCACATCCACACGTGTCCCTCAAACACAGACAACTCATGTGTACGGAGCTACAGGGCCTGAACCTCCCCCCCCCCCCCCCTTCTGCTTCCTGTCTCTTAAACGCACAAATAACGTACACACAAACACTCTGCTGCTCGGGAAAAACACTCCCTTCGAGGGGCAGCGGAAGTGGCAAGTGCAGTGAATGTAAATGCGTGTGCGCGACACAGAGATGGAGGGATAAAAAAGATGATTAAATAGAGTGTTGGATAGGGATAACAGAGTCTAAGGACTCGGGGGGCGACGGCTGGAGGAGTGGAGGGCGGACGGGCTGGACGAGTAAGGAGAGGGCGTCTGCTTTATCTCCCTGCGCAGTTTTAAGAGCGTTACCATTTATGGTGGAGCTGATGGAATAGTTGTGCGTCGGCCAACTATGTGACACAGCCCATAGTCTATTTACTCGGGGAAGGTCAACGTCTCTCTCTTTACATAAGGAACTTCCCTCCCTGTCTGTATGGGCGGCCCGTCCCTGTCTTCCCTGCATCCTTTTTCCTGAAGCTCTCCTGTCAAGTCTTTCCACTCCCTCGATGAACAGCGATGATGCCAAAATAGCTTGAGGAGAAGTTGAGAGGCGTAGGAAACGACAGGGGGTGTCGAGGGAGACGTGGTGAAACGCATGGTTCCTGTTTTGGAAAATTGTTGTTGCTGTTATAGTGGAAGCCTTTTAGCACTGACATGAATATTGATTCAGCGTGTAGCTGCTACATGAGCACAAAGTGATCTGAACTCACTTTTGGGTCACTTGGTCTACATTTCCCACAGGCGACAGGTTGACTTTATTAACCTTGAAAGGTACTCCCCTCGCATAAAGTTGCCATGATACATGTTGGTGTTTGTCCAGTATGTGCGCATCCAATCTTGTTTAGTCACTTCACGAGGATAGAATGGGGGATGTTCACTTTGAAAAGGGCACCTGTTAGGGTCAAGTGCTTGAGATTGATGTTAAAGCGGCAGTAAGCAGTATATTTTTGGCATCATTGGGCAAAAATCCCATAAAAACCTTTCAGCATATTGTAATTCAAGTGTTCTGAGAGAAGACTTCTGCACCTCCTCATGGCTCTGTTATCAGGCTTTAGAAAATCTAGCCCGTGACAGGAGACTTTAACCAATCACAGGGCATTTCAAAGAGAGAGAGAGTGTTCCTATTGGCTGTGCTCCGGTGCTTGGTATCTCCTCAGCAGATATCAACATGGCTGCTAGGCCACAAACTTTCTCATTTTACAGCGAAACAGTCCACTACATGATGTTTCTGAAAACATTTGAGGAGAGAAATAGACATTACAGTAACAGAATATTGATTCCTATTTGATCAGCGCTGCCTAGTTTGACCGTTTGGTCGGAGTTTGCGAGTGATTGACTCGTGGCTCTCATAGACGGCAGCTGGATGACAGACTCCAGATCAGCTCTTACTGCTTGTTTTCCTCCGGTCTGTGAAATCCTGCAGATGCTGTTAGGAGCACCGGAGGACACTAGCGACACGTGATTTGTTTTTTGTTTTGTTTTTTATAAAAATAACTTTTTTGAATCGTATTTGCTCCATTTCTACCAACTGCAGCTTTAATGGTAGTCATCCCAAGTGCAGATACTTGCAGCTAAAACACACTGTGCAACAAACACTAGAAAAAAAAAAATTTGCTTCGCTCAACCGCTTTGACTTGCTTTGTTACTCCCAGCAACTACAGAAACATGAACTATTTTTTTTTTTTGTTCTGTTTCCTTGCGGTTATAGAAGCTAATCATGGCCAAACTCAAAACCAAACGGCATATAGTCTTTTTGAAACCACCGAATTTCAAGTGAAATTCCGTGATGGCTGACACTTTGTAGTGCCTTTCTCGTGACTCATGCTCTAAGACAGCCGTTAGCCATGACGCATCAAGGGAAAATACCCTTTGAAAATCAATGAAAGCTGTTTCACCACCTGCCTCGCAGCAGTGATTTGTCACATGCAGTACCAGTGGAACCGTCATACGTTACTGTAACAAATTACAGTGGCAGATGTGGGTCTTCTTCCTCAGTGTTGCATTGAAAGAAAGTAATTTCCTGTTGTTAACTTGTCTCTTTTATTCAGTTTCACAAGGGTCAGCCAAGCTAGCGGCTTTGTGAGGCTCTGCTAGCAGCTACATGCTAAAGCATAGTATCGTGCTCTGAAAAACTTGCCAATGTTTAGCAGGTTGTAATGCTTACTATGTTCACCATCTTTATTGGCGTGCTAACATTTGCTAATTAGCACAAATCAGCCTGGTCTCACTCCCAGGGCGTCAAATACTGATGCTTGGGCGGTGATCCTTGGCGTCTTGATACAGACGCACAAGACACCCTTCAGTGTCACTATGAGACGCACTGAACTCCAATGTAATCACATACATGTCATTATTAGACGCTTAGAGTCAACGGGCGTAGTATTGAAGAGCGAGGAGTCCTATAAGGGCGGGTGGAAGGAGTGGCGGATGGGATAAACAGAAGATTTTTACTCAGGGGACCGGCGTTCGTGTCCTGTACATAGACTGTTCTGTATATAAGAAATGGATATAGTCACCGTGACATCACCCATTGGTTTGTGGACTACAATTTAGAATTCTGGAGTTAGGCATTTTGGCTGTCGCCATCTTGGTTTTTGGCCGTTGTCAACTTGTTATTTTGCGACAAGAAGTGACACGAGAGGGTGGAGCTAAGCACAACCAAATGCTGAATAAGACATTTTTAGGAGACCAAAAAGTCACAATGAACTTTCATGAACTGAAAAGACACTGTGAAGGGGTTAAAGTTCTAAGACGAAAACACGGAGGACTCACAGAACGCTGTGGTAGCGACCTGTCAATCACAAGGTAATCACGTCCTAAAGCATCCCCTGCTTTATGGTCTATCTGACTCTAAATGGGACCATAATTTACTTATAATTCCTAATTATTAGTAAGACTTGAAACTAGCGATTGAGACCATAAACTAGGGGTGGGCGATACATCGAATATAGTCGATGTATCGCGGCTTGTCCCACGCGCGGTATATAAAATGACTATATCGCGAACATCGACTACAAATTGTCATGTAATGTTTTTAAGCCACCCTGCCGGCATGAGACTCACTTTGGCATTTCCTTCTCTCCCTTCGTCAGTCCGGCTCTCTCTCACACACACATACGTCACAGACTCCGCCCCATCCAGACCTCTCTCCTGGGCGAGTGTGTTCTTTTAATACATCCATACATTTAATACATCCATGGTGTGTGCAGGGTGTGTCCTCTCCGAATGCACTTCTAGTTTTGAATACGAATGTCTGTTCCTATTCCCGAAGTCCGGTTCCCTTCAAATTGAAATTACCCTGACATTTAAATTTGTGAGGTAGGATTAGGAAAGAAAAGAGAGCTGAGCCGGAAGGCAAAGCTTTCGATCTGCCGGTCAATCTTTGTTCCTACTCTCACCTATTGTCATGAGGGCTGGGTCATGACCAAAAGAACTAGATCGCGGGTACAAGCGGCCGAAATGGGTTTTTCTCAGGAGGGTGGCTGGCGTCTCCCTTAGAGATAGGGTGAGAAGTCATCCGTGAGGGACTCGGAGTATAGCTATTACTCCTTTGCATTGAAAGGAGCCAACTGAGGTGGTTCAGGCAACTAGTAAGGATGCCCCCCTGGGCGCCTCCCTTGGGAGGTGTTGCAGGCACAACCAGCTGGGAGGAGGCTACGGGGAAGACCCAGGACTAGGTGGAGAGGTTATATCTCCACACTGGCCTGGGAACGCCTTGGGATCCACCAGTCAGACCTGGTTAATGTGGCCTGGGAAAGGGAAGTTTGGGGTCCCCTGCTGGAGCTGTTGTCCCCCGCGACCCAATCCCGGATAAGCTGTTGAAGATGAGTGAGATGAGTGATTAGGTTCAGTTATTGTAAAGACTAACATTCACATTAGTTTAAGGTTATGGCTTGTTTCATTTCTATAGGTTACGGAATTAATGTACAGTGTGTTTAAAGGTCCCTTGATGAGTTCCGGTGCTTTATTATGCACACACACTTTAGCTTCTCCCGTTCCAAACCCAGAGAGACAGTGGAAAGACCCTTTTGTTGCGCTTCTTTGCTCCAACCAGAGACAATATTTATTCAGCTTTTATCCTGCCCCGCCTGAAGAATGCAGAGTTGGCATCTGAAGACTACTGGCCTCCCTCCAAGACGGGCCTAAGAAAAGTGTTTTTCTAATTTGTACAACGGTTAGACGTAGACGGCAAAACAACAGCTCCTAATCCTGGTTTATAGAAGGAGATCTTTTCCAGCCCTGAAGGCCATGAAATCAAAAAGGGAGAATCAATGAAGTGATCAAATTATGGATTCAGTTATTTCCTGGTTCAGTGAGATGTCAAATAACATGCTGCCTGCATTTAGCAAGATCTCCTCCCTTGCTCTCGCTCTGAATCTGCCATTTTATCCTTTTTGCATTGTCTCATGAAGTTCAGCTTTTTGTGTGGCAGAAAATATGCGAGAGTGTGTTTCAGATAATAATTTCTAAACTGAACACCCTACAGTTGATGTAGGAAGATAATGAAAAAGGCAACAACTTATAAACGGGGAAACTGTGTGGACAAAATAGATCTCTTCTGTAACTGATGCTAAATATTTTTCAGTTTTGTATGAACTATATGAAAGTAGCTTATACAAAGGTAAATCATAGAATAACATAAACATAATATAGTGCTTTCCCAATGTGAAATCATATCTATGTTTTGGGTTGCTTGAAAATTTTTAATAAATAATTCCTGTCAATGACTGATATATTTGACTTCAGGACATGAAAATCAAACATTTTAATTTATTAATTTAGGTATTGTCCAAACTAGAAGTCCCTAGAAGTGTATGATTCAACTTTTTCCCCATGGTCTAGTGTTAAAAAAGTTAACAAAAATCGCAATAAATCGTATTATCGAGTCGCAATACTTAAAAATCGCAATACATATCGAATGGGCGCCCAAGTATCGCGATAGCATCGAATCGGTAGGTGTATTGTGACCATGAGGAGTACCATTATAGGGCATCATCAGCCACACCTAGCCTATGCAATTTTTGTAACAGTATATGATCAACACGTCAAATGCTTCAGGAAAGATTAAAAAAACACCGTGAATTCCTTATTATTATAGTTATCTCTGTGTAGTTCTTCCATCAAATCACATGTTAAGTTGTTGATGCAGACTTAAGATCATTCAGTCATCTGAGACAAATCACCACGATTATAGAATCACAACCAACCACACATAATGGTGAGTGTATTATTCTCCATTTGATGCTTGAAATTTCCTCTTCTGCAGCACGCCTATGCAAACCACTTGATTGAACTAACAAACACACATTACATGGCGCTGTATCGTTGACAGTCTGGGGCGTAGCAGAGCGCAGCATCCCGTTTAGATTAGATCACATCAGATTAGGTGACATTACATTAGTGCTAACCAGATTACACTATTCCTCATCTAGCACACTTCACCTCCTGATGCTGCAGCAGCCTCATTACCCGGGACACCGCCATCGAAGGAAGCAACTGGAAAAAAAGCAAGGGCGTCTTTCTCGCTAGCGCACATGGACACATTCATCTCCCTCTAGGTAGCGCACACACCTCAGTGGCTCATTTGTCAATTAAGACGTTTCTCCTGTTTGATAAGCTAATGGCTGTGAACCTTTGCCTTAGCATGCATGTGTGGTGCTTTCTTCGACCTCCATGTCTCTTGTGTGTTCCTGTGTGTGTGAGAAAGGCTTTTATGGTCTCTTTCTCTTGCGGTAATCTTGCATGATGTCTGAGGAATGTGGAATATACAAGCTGGAACAATAGCAGAGCAGAAACAGTGGGGAAAAAATAATGACCCGAACCTCAAGGCCAGATGTCTGCCGTCCAAGTCTCACCTCATAAAAACTGTACTCCTTGTTCTGGCTTATCAATCGCATCTATTACAAAGCTGGCTATAAGTGTGAGTCTGTGCAGGGATTTTTGTTGCTTACAGTATGTGTGCATACATGGTAATGAGTGTGGGAGCAGTAGAGCTCACAGTATGGGTTCATGTGTGTGGCCTGGATGTGTGATGGCTGTTAGTGTAACTTTGGGGGTACACCTAACGCCGACCTTACACCAAACGACTTTACAAGCGATTTCACGGTCGCAGACACATTTCTAAATGTCGGAATAAAATCACGAGAGTTTTGCTCGAGTTGCTATGCGCCTCCGTGATAAAAACGTCAGATGGCGCGAACATTGTCAACAACCAATAGGTGGGCCAAAGACTATAGAAGCAAAGAGACTGGAACTCCGGTGCTTTTTTCTACTATAGCCGCTAGATGGTGTTGCGGTAGCGCTGCCGCCATTTTGGACTGAAAACGCCAGTGAATCCATAGCCATGGATGTATAAAGAGAGGATAATTCAGAGGATAATTTTTTTTAGGTAAATCAACTTCTAAGTACGAACGCTTAAATAGCCCTCATTTAAATCCAAATCCAGAGTTATTTTCTTCGGCATAATGAGACCGACGGGACTGCACCGCCCTGCACGTTCATATGACATATTTGGTTCTGCCAGCTTCCTGCTAGCTGTATGCGGCTGTAATAACTTATACATTGGCTGTAATTCATCACTTTTATTATCTTCTCTAATACACCCATGGGCTGTATGCTGTAAGCATGTGGTGGATGTATTAACGTCTCTGTTCCCAAACAACCGGCTATCGGCCAATAGCTAGTAGTGCTAGTAGCATGAGTTGTAGATTATTTACTAACACGCAGGGCAAAAGCCCAGGACACAACCTCTTCTACATCCACGGTCTGTGGTCTATTGGACTCCATTTGGATCCTTGACATGAAAAAGTTTGAGATTGCTCTCAAAATCTATGTGCTGAATTTTTTGAACTTCCATTTATGTCCATCGCTCACTTTATGCTCCTCTAAGAAGTGGCCTGGCAAAAAAAGTTTTGTAAAAGTAAGTAAATAGTTATAATAGTATGAATATTTATATTTTTATTGTTTAACACAGGTCATTTTGGCAGAGACATTAAAATTCTGACAATAAATTAGAAATAATTTTGTTTTACTTTTGTACGCCACTTTCACTTGCGTCATTATGGTAATCAACTCGATTACAGTCCAAAATGGCGGAGGCGTAAGTCTGGGCGCTGGCGTTGCAATGGAACGTATAATTGACTTTCATTTTCTTAGCAATATACAGTATGTTCTTTGTAGCTAGCTAACCAATGTCCCAAACGGGGCTCCTTGCAAGCTAACGTTAGCTACTGGAATGTTTGCTATTAGCCTACGAGCTAACCGTTTTGGCCATCGTGAAAAATGGCCGCCATCTTGGTTTTTCAAGTGGCCAATCGTTTAGATTTGCTCAGTGTCCTCTCTGGAATCATCATGCCAAATTTGGTGCTTGTATCACTATTTGCATGATTTTTCCACTATCCGCTCCACTATTCAGACACATTGGCTTTAGATGTGAGAGGGTGTCAGACTTCAGTCTTTTCAAAGTCTCCTAGTGCATGGTAGGCATTAAATGCATTTTGTACATTACACTAGTCTGTACATGAGTGTGTGTGTTTTTACATAGCTGTGTGTGTCGGCATTCATCTGAAAGGACACACATCATCCGCATTTGTTTACCCTTTTGAACTCTTCTAAATCGCACAATGTGTGCGCTCATGAAGGATTTGCCGCCGCCGCGCTCATCAGTGTACAAACGAACGGACACAATAAGGCAGCGGGATCAAACGAATACATTCGTGTACGTCTGTGAACCCGGAGACAGACACAAGAGACAGACGGCGACAAAGAGCTGAGATGAAACGGAGAAAAAGCTTGTTTTTGTGGGCAAATTATTCTTTTTTGGCAGAGGCAGGAGGGGAAAGATGTCGCCCTCTTCTCTGTACATATTTTCTACACTGTCCATTCGACATTGCACATGTATTGCACAACAGTGCTTCCTCTAACATGCTTAACAACTAACATGATGAAATACACTTATATTAAATCACTTTTCAGCTTCTCCGCTCTGATTCCCCAATTATTTCTCCTCATTATCAGTTGCTGTCATCTCATTTGACAGCCTAACTTAGAAGAGCAATAAAAAAAAAAAAACCTGAACTTGTCAGAGATGGATATATTCTTTGATTTATTAAACAGAAGGATGACAAGAAGATTCTTAATGCTAATATGCTGATCACAGCTGAGTTGAATTATGATTTTGAAAGGTGCACAGCTTTTCGGTTTCGGTTTCAATGAGGAAGAAACAAGCCCCGACATTGTTGGGATGTGGTATCATTCAGCCCTCATTCATTTCATTCAGACTAATCCTGTAAAATACAAAATATCCAAGAGTTGGTGCTGCCTGTACCCTCTCCCCTGATTGGCCAGGAGTCAGGTCTATAGTAATATTCTAGCACAAATATTAAGATATTAGTGGCAGTTTAAGCTGTTTCTCACCAGTGCAGTGGAACTAATTTGACAACTAGTCGACAACTACGCACACCGGGTCTGGTGCAAATTTATCCGCGTTTCCACATTCCATTTTCGTCAGTGAGGCCAAATGATTTTCCTTCTAGCGCCGTGTCCACTCCGCACAACAAAAACCGGGCTAACGTTAACTAAACAATACATAAACCAACCCCAAATGTGATGCTAACGCAAATATTAGCTGTTAGCTGTTATGGCTAGCCCCGTTCTGTGACTAACATATAAAGTAACAAGTGCATATCAGCTACCATCTTCATTGTATCCCAGCTGCTTGGCGATCTCAAGCAATATATTGTCCTTTTATTTGGTTGTTGAGGTAGTAGTGTTACATTATTGTACATTATTATTGTACATTATTGGGTGTTGCGAAGGGGACGGCCCATTGTTATTCCCAAACACCAATAGTCCGAAAAATTTCCTATATAACAGAAGAAAAGTCCATTTATCCGACAGTCCATTACCCCGAAAACAACCACCCATTGATCTGCAGGACCATTGCTCTGAAAATACACACTCCCCGTGCAACAAACACAAGTGCATGGCTAATTATTATGCAGAATGACTGTGATCAAAGGATTTTATTGGCAAACATATATTTCCAGGCGGAAATCCGCTAAAACTGAGGTCCATCCAAATATTCTATCCGCCGACGAATGTTCCGCAGGGGTGTGTAAGCATTCATAAGAACCCACAAAATCAGTTTTTGTAAATTTCTATGCGACGAAAATCGGTGCTTGGTGTTAAAGGGCTTTAAAGCAGAACCTGCATTACCAACACAGTGCAAAGAGAGTGGGATGAACAGGAGTTCAACAGTGCCCACAGCTCCTGTTTGCCCCAGGGCTCCTAGCGGGTTAATCTGGCCCTGTCAGGTTAGATTCCTGGGTGTAGAAATTGTCTTAGTTTGATTGCTGTTCTCATCATGTCTCCCTATCAAGTCAATGCTGGTTTCATTGAACCACAGCCACCCATCTTCACCAAGTGCTTTTAGGGTGCTTTCACACCTAACCCGTTTGGTTAAAACAAGCTCAGGTCCGATTGCCCGGTTCGTTTGGGCTAGTGTGAAAGCTGTCAAACAAACCCAAACAACCGAACCAAGATAACTTGATGAGTGGTGGGTCTTCCAAGCGGACACTAGTGCGATTCGTTTGTGGTGTGAGAGCACACAAATCAGATTTTATGATAGCAGATATGTGATTTTAGCATGATTTCAAAAGCTAAACTATTAATAAACCAATCTGCTTATCATGAAATCTGTTCAGGAAGCTATCCCGGTTATTTTCCGTGATTACAAAATCGCCAAAACTGTCCAATCAACGAGTCACTTGTCAGTCTGTATAATTTCATGTTTACTCCTCTAGGTTCGTTTGTAAAAAAAGTCAGTATGAACAGGAACTGGACCAGAACTGAAATGCAACAGCGTACTTTCCGCAAGGAGCCGACGTGGAATTGTGAAACGTTTGTCTTTTTATACTTGGTGCGGGTTTCTCCTTTCGCCATTCTCAAAGCTCTTCAAAACCTTATCCAGTTTTCCTGCTCATCCGCGTCCGTGTAGATAGAAAATTTGGATCTACATGGACGGGCCGTGTCTGATGGTGTGATCATAGAGGCACCAGATCAGGTTATGTTCATATTAATAATTTTCGTAAAGTTCATACTGCTATGGGTCATTTTGGAAGGCAGTTACAACCTATTTTGTTATTTAGGTATGAAGACTTGTTAAAAGTAGCAGTGACAACAAGTGTGGTAATTCATAACAAGCCAGTGAAATTCTGGTTTGAAGCTTCAGGCTCTCAATTATGGTGCAATATTACGTCTTGATGTTGCTGGACCTTCTTTTCTGCCTCAGGGCCTACTGTTGCATCCTAGTCATTTGGGAGTTATGACTTAATACTAAAGCAATGACTTGTAAGGGTTGACTTGTTCGAACTCAGATACGCTGTCAGGATGCTCTTATTGAAGTTTTCTGTAGACGGTGGTTGGTTTTGACTGCTGACACTAAGCACACATGCCCGTAGTGAATGACCTATTTCAAGTTTCAACCACAACATTTCAAAAAGTTCTGCAAGTAGTTACCGTGCTGCTGTTATGTAAATAATTTATTTAATTTATTTTATTAAATCAAATTAAAGAGTGAGTCAACACCAGACTGAAAAGCATTGTTCCACTGCCATGTTTTTGTGAAGTTTGTTGTATCTCTGTTCGCACCTAGTACCACTGATAGGTGTGATCCGACCTGTGCAAAGTGATGTAACAGCTTACTAACACACCCTGGAGTACACTTCCACATCACCGCAGCAAGGTGAGAAGTTAAAAGTGCTAAGTTCGACATCTAGAGCATTAATAAAGCAGCAAGCAATTGCTATGTAAAGATGTAGAGGAGTAATGTCTACCTGAGCAGAGAATGAAGCCACACTTCCTCTGTTAGCACAGTTACCTGTGAGCCGCTGGCTCACCGTTGCCATTTTGAGAGCCGTTAAGAGGGAATAGAAATGCTCCCAATCCCGTATTTAGCACCTTTAAAGGAATACTTTAATATGATATTGCTCTCATATTTGTACAGTAAATATGAATCTAGTGAGGCAATGGTTCTCAAACCTTTTTTTGTCATTCCCCCCTTTGGAAGAATTTCTTTTTTTTTATCATCCCTGTCAAATTCAGTATCTATCTATTCTGTAAACCAACAGACTGTCTGAATGCAAACCAGTGCTATTATGAAATTGATTTGTTTAGTATTCCACTGCGAAATAGATTCCGAGGTCAAAACATTAGTTCCGCCCCACCTGTCATGCCACACACTTTGAGAGCCACTGGCTTAAAGACTGGAAACAAGCCAGTTAGTCTGGCTCTGTCCATCAGTAACAAAATCCACCTACCAGGACCTCTAAAGCTAAATAATTATCATGTTAAAACTTTTGTTTAAAGGTGATATATATATGATATACAGAGCATTAATATAGCAGCAAATAACTATTTGCTATGTAAAGATATAGAGGAGTAATGTCTACCTGAGCAGAGAATGAAGTCGCTCTCCTTCTGTGTGTGTTGTATCCGAGCTTCTCCATGCTTTGTTGACATCGCCGGGCCTGCCGCCAATACCTACCTTAAGTGCATGTTCGTGCATGCGAGCGAGCGTGCCCCACTGGCTAGCTCACCACAGCTGCTCTGCACTGTTCTCATACGGCGGTTACAGCTGATAACACCGTCCCGACCGATGACGACATTGCGGAAGCGTATCACCCACTTGTTAGTTACCAGCCGATGGCTCAGCCGCCGCCAAGTGCAGAGCCGTGCAGAGGCAATAGAAATGTTCCTAATCTCGCATTTAGCACCACAAAAACCCAAGAGTAAAAACAAGTTCCAAGTCCTTAAATGTTCCTTGAAAGGTGCTAAATCCAATATTCAGAGCAGAGGGATTGCTTCCACACGGCTCTCAACATGGCTGAGCCGGCGGTGATTAGCTATAGCTATGTCAACAAAGCACGGGGAATCTTGGATTACAACACACACAGACGGAGAGTGACTTCATTCTCTGCTCAGGGAGATGTTACTCCTCTATATCTTTACATAGCTAATTGTTTTTTGCTGTTATATTAATGCTCTGGATGTCATTGAGAGTACCTTAAAGGACATAAACAAAATAAGATTTTTGGCTGGAGATAAGTTACCCCATACCCCCCAGGCTAACACTGTTAGCTTTGTCAGCAGTGTTGCCGTTGTTTTCAGTGTAAGCACTGTTAGCACCGTTGGCTAATAGCCACCAGCTCAGCTGTCGCCATGTTGAGAGCCGTGCAGAGGCAACAAGAAAATCTCCCAATCTTGCATTTAGCACCTTTAACTATTGGTGCTATATTTCCTTTTTGAAAGAGAAAGTAGGGTTTACTGCCAAACTTGACACACTGTACCAGATGAAGGATGTGCTTTAATATAATTTTATATGTTTATTACTTTAAAAGTAGGGATACTGGAGCAACCATTTTTCCCCATATGAACTGAGAGCAGCGTAACCACCAGTATATGAATATTTCGTAACAGACTCTGTGTCACTGTTGCTTTGGTGCGCTCTAGACAAACTGGTGCCGTAATGCAGCACGAAGAGCTGTTATTCAACTGGTGATGTTAATCTCTGTATTCCTTTTCTCTGTGTATCCATGCTAGCGTTGACTAATCGCTGCTTAAACAGTCATGGTGTATAGTGATTAGTGGCAGCCCACCAGGACGGGCTTAATGACACACACTGTGTTTACATTACATTACATTACCTCCTGGTTCAGCCTGGGGATAATGCTTCTGCCGGGACGCTATTTATACACACAGAGGGATATTGAGACTGTAAGACAGGCAGTCACACATTCCACTTTTATGATGGAGAACATGCAGACACAGATCAGGCCCTCAACACCTTCCATCCTCTGTGTCATGTCAGCGCAGTGTGTGTGTGTATGACACCATGTTTTGAGCTGTGTAAACTGTTTATGGCGTGGAGATGAAAGGCCTTCGGGAAGCTCGTCTGGGCTGTTGCACACAGCCCCGCAGACACATAACAGCATTCCCACCGGCTCTTTTTCGCCTCGCCGATAATTACCGATGCTCGCCACGGATGTCCTGATTTACATACTGTGTCGTATTTGGATGTGCCGCGCCTTTTATCTCCCGGCTCATGTTCTTTTTCTCTTGTCTGCTTTTTTTTTTTTTTCTGGCACACATACACACCGTGTCGTTTGATCTAGATGTGATTGGCAGCCCAATTCTCTGATGAGCTTTTGAGCAGACCTCCCAGGCACATTCAGCAGCAGCATTGTGGTCGGTGTGTGTGTGTGTCCTGGTGCGAGATAAAGGTTCAGCGTGCGTATTGTATACGAGTGTGAAAGGACAGATTTGATCATTTGAATTGCTTTCCGCAGCAGGTGTTGTTGCCATAGTCATATAAATGTCTCGCTATTATACACATCCAGTACTGTTGGAAGAAGTTCAAAGTGCTGGCAGTCAACCTGAAAGCAAAGGCAAGGCTTATACAGGAGCATAGCGTGCCACAACCATGCATTAACCTCTCCTGTCTCTTCGTCTCTCTTCGTCTCTCTGTGTCTCCGTCTCCAGCCCGAAGAGTTGACCAACGCGTTGGAGATCAGTAACATCGTGTTCACCAGCCTGTTCGCTCTGGAGATGCTGCTGAAGATTTTGGTCTACGGGCCCTTCGGCTACATCAAGAACCCCTACAATATCTTCGATGGCATCATTGTGGTGATCAGGTGAGCAGGATTTTTTCTGACATGGGGATTTTTAGGCCCCGACACAAAAAGCCGACAGTCGGCTGTCGGAGAGTTTGGAGTTTGTGAGTGTCCGTTGGCCTAGTTTTTTTGGTGTGTCCCGCCCCCTCGGCTCTAGTCTGTCTGCCCGTGACGGCGGCTCTTTGGCCGATTTAGCATGTTGAATCGACAGCAGAGCTCGTTGGTGAGAGAAATCACTCTGATTGGCTGTTCGGCTTAAGCGAATCAGTGCACGAGAAGAGAAACGGACGTGAGGAAAGCAAGCCAACGAGTAAAGTCAAGAGGAAAAACATTTTTCATCTTCATCTCATCTGATCATTCCAATACACAGATTTGTTCACAGCAACATGGCCATCTGGAATGAAGCTAAGTGGTGAGTGAGAGCGGTGTGAAAATTCCTCTCACGCAGGCGCAGAACGTACGTGCTAACTGTCCGTCGGCTGTAGTCTTTGCAGTGTGTTCAAATGCAAAACAAAGGCGATGTGAGGCGACGCAACAGTCGACCATCATCGCCGCTAGTTCTTTGATGTCGGCTTGGTGTGTCTGGGCCTTTTCACAAAGCCCTGAAATGATACAGGGATCCTTTTTACCTGCTCTCTGTGTCTATTTTTCAAATGATACCAGTGGGAACACATAACCTAAAGGCCCTACATTGTACCCATTATTATTATACGAGAAAAACCTAATGCTGTAATACAGTCACGTTAGCTTTCCATCCAATAAAATTTACCCACACTCAAACCATTCCAATGTGGGGAGTAAATATAGAGTGATGCTGTAGTCTGTATTCTGGTAGTAAACACAGTCATGACACCGCTACAATAACAGCTTCTCCATTTCCACAAAAAGTGCTTCGCTATTGCTATTTTCAAGGCAGGTAAATGTTGAAGAAAAGTGACCTGTTAGTCTGCCGTGGCAGGCCAGGAGAGCTCACTGAAACAGGAAACGCACGCTCACATATGTCAGTTGTATGGGCTTTAAATGAAATAGAGATTAGTAGCTGCTTGTGTGGCTGTACCTTAAGAAAAGCACCCTTATCCATTGTTATGTTTCTGTCATATTTCTGATTTAGTTGTTTTAACACTTTAAAGGTGCAATGTGTTAGCTTAAAAAAAATAAAAATGAACATTATCGACAGAATGTGAAGAGGTTTCAGTGTTGACGTGATGTCAAAGATGTCTCTGTGTTGCGTTGCCGAGCTATCTAGCCCCGGCCCCTCATGTCTTGTAATACCACTTATTCATGGAGAACAACACAGAGCTAAAATGAGATAAAAAAAGAGTTGTAAATAGGTAACACAAATAGGTTAAACACGTTCATAAGGGGATATGTCAATGTCGTGTTTACAGCCTGTTCTTTGTGGCCAAAAAAAATCAATTAGCACTCCTATAATGATTTAATCAAGTATAAATAAATGATGAACACATGTTTTTAAGTATAAATAAGCGATGTGCAGCTCCCTATCAAGCTGTAAGTGCTGTTTACAATGCTTAAACATTTATTGAACGTGTGAATTCTGAGCACATCATGTTTAGAAATAGTGAAAATGGATACAGTTCCAAAATTAATGTATGTGTGTGTGTCTCCTCTTTGGACAGTGTGTGGGAGATCGTGGGTCAGCAGGACGGCGGCCTGTCGGTGCTGAGGACCTTCCGGCTGATGCGGGTGCTGAAGCTTGTCCGCTTCATGCCGGCTTTGCAGAGGCAGCTGGTGGTGCTGATGAAGACCATGGACAACGTGGCCACCTTCTGCATGCTGCTCATGCTCTTTATCTTCATCTTCAGGTATAGGGAGAGTAAACAACCTTGCATCCTGTCTCATACTGCAAAAAAAAAAAAATATATATATATATATATATGTATCGATCTTACAATCTTGTGGGGGAAAAAAGAAAACAGTTTGATTAGTGACCGTGAAACAAATTCTGCAGATGGAGCTGAAAGCACAAAGGTGTGGAATTAAAGTAAATTGGTAGATCAGTACATTGTGACTTCAACACGGAAAAGCAAGGAGCAGAGAGAAGCAGTGATCAGTACAGACGGTGTGACAGGAAGATCCGTCGATGGGGTGACGAGACTAAGTGGTTCCCTGTTGTCTTCAGCAACCCCTTCTTTCTGCCTGGTTAGGTTGGTGTTGAGCTCAACACAATTCAATGTGTGGAAGTTCTCTGCCCTTGTATAATGCACAAACACGCACGCAACAAAACTTCTCTCCGCTCCGCTTCAAACCTCCTATGAACTTGAAAACCTAAGGAATCCATTGGAACCAACCGTGTCATACTAGCTTGTAGTGAAGGAGGCTTAATAACGCTCCAAACTTCAGCTAAATTCTGGCGAGGAAAAACTGTCATGGCCATTTTCAAAGGGGTCCCTTTGACCTCTGACCTCCAGATATGTGAATAAAAAGGGGTGCTATGGGTACCCACGAGTCTCCTCTTTACAGACATGCCCACTTTATGATAATCACATGCAGTTTGGGGCAAGTCATAGTCAAGTCAGCACACTGACACACTGACAGCTGTTGTTGTCTGTTGGGCTGCAGTTTGCCACGTTATAATTTGAGCATATTTTGTTATGCTAAATACAGTACCTGTGAGGGTTTCTGGACAATATTTGTCATCGTTATTTGTCACACACGCACAGTTCCAAGGGCCTCGTATATGCATATATAAACAGCCCTCTGATTTGAGTGAGGAGTTGCCAAGTTGACACAGCAGAGGCCTGTTCATTGATCCCTCAGCTCGAGTTGAGCTTCAGTGTCTGCGTTTCTGAATTAAAGACAGACTGCAGTGCAGACTCACTGCTGCTTCATAATAAATCCCCGTACAGTAACATACAGTGTTACTTTACGTAAGGGTGAACTTTCTTACTTTCTTTCTTGCAGTGTTTTTCACTGCACTGCTTGTGTACAAATGTAACAAAATGAGATGCAGCTAGTTAGTAAATTGGTGTTGGAGGTGTTCACAGGCAGATTTTGTCACTTTTGGACAGAGCCAGGCTAGCTGTTTCCCCAGAGAAATAGAAATATGAGTAGAACGGACATTTACCTGTTTCCAGTGGTCATTTGACTAGTACAAAAGAAAAGTTGTTAGTTGTTATGGCGACAATAGAACACACATCAGTAGTGCCGTAAAGTGTAGTCGCAGCTCGCTGGGAAGAGAGCGGACGCAGTTTCAGAGACAGATGGCGGGCGAGTTAACTAGGTAGCTTGTCCTTCTCTGAGGCGGCAGTTGAGTGAGGCGGAGGGACCGTTAGACCCAGCGGCGCTGTTTGGTGCTATACTACACTGGTTACAGAAAATGAACCAAACAAAGTTGTCACTGATGTGACGATAGCGATGTGCTTTCCTCCGCTGTGACAAGAGTGTGTGGATGAAGCATTAAGTTGTTACATTTTGCTCATGTACTCTGGCTCTCTCTCTTCGTAACGTTACTACTCCACTGCTCGTTTCAGTGCAAAACCTCCCCTCAGTGAGTCCACGACTTGCCGTAAGTCGGTTTAGTTTATGCTAGAGCTGTCAAAGTTTACACGATAATAAAGCGCCAACGCAAATTCTTTTTAATGCCACTAATTGTTTTAACGCATTAACGCAACTTGCGATTTTTAGGTTGTAGCGGGCTCAGTTTTAAAACTAGAGTGAAGATACTGATCATATGAAACTAGAAAACCTAATGAATCCATTCGTACTGTCCATATCATGATAGCTTGTTGTGAAGGAGCCTAAACAATGCTCCAAACTTAAGCTACATTTTGTCAAGGAAAAACTGTCATGGCCATTTTCAAAGGGGTCCCTTGACCTCTGACCTCAAGATATGTGAATGTAAATGGGTTCTTTGGGTACCCACGAGTCTCCCCTTTACAGGCATGCCCACTTTAAGCTAATCACATGCAGTTTGGGGCAAGTCATGGTCAAGTCAGCACACTGACACACTGGGCTTGAGTTTGCCATGTTGTGATTTGAGCATATTTTTTATGCTAAATGCAGTACCTTTTTGGACATTATTTGTCATTGTTTTGTGTTAATTGATTTCCAGTAATAAATATGTACATACATTTGCATAAAGCAAGAACATTTAACCACTCCCATGTTGATAAGAGTATTAAATATTTGACAAATCTCCCTTTTAATGTACATTTTGAACAGATCAAAAAAATGATTGATTTGCGATTAATCATGATTTAATATTTTAATCGATTGACAGCCAACGTTTATACGGAAGTCCACCACGGTCGCAAATAGCAACAGCGCACATAAAAATGGTTGCCGCTCTGACCATCCTGCTATTATTTGAATAGGAAAGTCCGCTCCACTCCTGTTCTATTTCTTTGTATTTCCCCTGCTTCCTGTCGCTGTGCTAAGATATGCTAATCACCTCCCGGCTCTAGCTCCGTACTTCCTCTCATCTCACTCTCAGTAAGAAAAGCAAATATTGTCAAACTATTCCTTTAATTTCCAAAGTAGTGCCAACAGCTTTTAGTTGGATGGAATTGTGTCTTTGTTTCTAATGCCAGTGATCTCCATTTGTTTGAATGAGTAGAAAGTGTCATTGACTTGGTTTGTGACTCTCTCCATGGTGCTGAACTTAACCTGGCATAAGCACTCTTATTTCCACTCCCTTTCTTGGCAACATTACTGCCACAATGCATTAAGGGGCCAACTGTTTATGAACCAGTTACTGACATTACTCCATATATGGTCTTTTTGTTATTTTTTCTGCTTTTCTGGGTCATAAAACTAACTGGTGAATACTTCTCTTTGTGCTTTTGTATGACAGTCCCCTGGGCAGTAATTACCATTCTTGTTCAGTATATTTTGCCTCAGCTGTCTTGCAAGCAGCAGGTATAATCAGTATGCCGGAGTCAAAACAAGTCTTTTCAGCATGTTTATTTGTACTCTATCTAATGGGGTTGGCCCGATGTAAACATTTACCCTCCGTTTCCTGTTTGTGTTTTCTCCTGGCTCTCCCCTCCTCCCTGTGTCAGTATCCTGGGGATGCATCTGTTTGGTTGCAAGTTTGGATCTGAGAAGAAGAGCGGCGACACTCTGCCAGACAGGAAGAACTTTGACTCTCTTCTCTGGGCCATAGTGACCGTCTTCCAGGTGAGCACATGCCCCTTTTTCTCCCCCCCTTCCCTTTACTCTGTTAAACAATTCACTGCGTCATGGCCAATTTAGCTGCAGCTTTACGCCTGACTTCACAGTCTGTTGAGGTAGTAAAAATTTAACAGCAGCATGACCTGAAGGTGCGCGAGTTCATCTACCATCTGGAAACTTCCTGTGTGATCAAACCTGGTGAAGTGCCCTCAAGCAGCCGTCTCCCTGCGTCATTGGTGCCGACTGAACCTTTCCTCATTCAGAAGCCGAGAAGACAATTTCCTCCTGAATAAATAAAATATCTCAAATCAAATATTCCTCTTAACTCTCCCTCCCTGCCTGGCCTTTATCTATCGCCCTCATTTTTTTCCACTCTGTCTAATTTCCATTTATAAGTATCTTTCTTGTTTCATGTCACCATGGATTAGTGATTTTGTAGGGGCCAACCATTCATCCATTATCTATCTATCCTACTGTAGTATTTATTACCCTTAAACGTCCCATATTGTGCACATTTTCAGGTTCATACTTGTATTTTGTGTTTCTACTAGAACATGTTTACATGCTTTCAAAAAACACATTATTTTTCTCAAACTGTCTGTTTGAATATACCTGTATTCATGCTCTGTCTGAAACGCTCCGTTTTAGTGCATTTCTACGGAATTGCGTTGCTAGGAAACAGTTTGGGTCCACGTTTACTTCCTGTCAGCTGATGTCATTCACATACACTGCAACAGGAAATAAACTTGGACACATTTAGAATGTTTACATTTAAAACTGTGAAATGGTCTAAATATGTGTATATGTAGATTTGTGACATCACAAATAGACATAAATCCTGACGGCTTGTTTCAAACGCACAGTTTCTGAATGCGGGCTGTGTGTACTTCTCCGTGTATTGAGCGTTTTGATACTCTCACAATATTTATATAACACTTAAACCTGCTCTATAATTTAAAAGACATGGAAATCTCACTTTTTACAATATGGGACCTTTAATATAGAACCCATTTATAATTCAGTGAAACATCTGATCACGGACAATGTAAAGTGTCATCATGTCTCGCTGCACAGGACATTGTACTGACAAGTCTGTTCTCATGACGGAGGGTTTAATGTATAGCTTCACTGATACAGTCAGTGCTAGTAGTATGGAGTAACAGAAGCTTTAGTTTAGCTTTACATTAGTTTCAGGTGTCAGGGCCCACCCTGGCCTTCACCTGAGAAATGACGCTCAAAGAGACACATACCGACCATGAAGAAATATAAACCAACTACAAACAGATGCAAAGTAACTGCAAAGAGACACAAAAAACAACTGCAGATAGACACAAAATTACCACAAAGAGACGCAAAGCAACTACAAAGATACATAAAACGACTACAAAGAGACATTAACGACTGCAAAGAGACATAAAATGACTACAAAGAGACACAAAATAACCACAGAGACATAAACGACTGCAAAGACACAAAACGACTACGAATGAGACATAAAATGACCACAAAGAGACATAAACAACTGCAAAGACACAAAACAACTATAAAGAGACACAAAATAACCACAAAGAGACATAAACGACTGCAAGGAGACACAAAGCCACTACAAAGTGACACTAAACAACCACAAAGACACACAAAGCGACCTGAGAGAGAAAGCGCCCACAAAGAGACACAATATGATCACAAAGAGAGACAAAAAAAACAATTACAAAGAGACATAAAAAAAACACAAAGAGACATAAACGGCTACGAAGAGGCACAAAGCGACCACAAGGAGACACATAACGACCACAAAGACACACAAAACCACAGAGAGATGTGTAACAACTACAAAAGGGACAAAATGACCACAATGAGACACACAATGACCACAGTGGGATGTGTAATGACTACAAAGAGACGCATAACAACAACAAAAGAGGCTAAAGCATCATACCGTCTGTGTGTCCTGCTCCTATGTAGGAATGATGGTAGGTCCTTTGCATGTTTGTGCCCAGAAGCCCATCGTCTCCTAATCCACCCGTGAGTCACTTCAGCCGTTTAAAATCACGATCCCCCTCCAGAAACAAGAAGCCTGCTTTTGTCTCCCTTTGTCTGAAATTAAGGACTCACTGTTTCTCACTGTACCCAGAAATTAGAGTGGTAAAACTACTACCGTTAGCATTGTAAAGGACATGTGCCTAGCAAGAACGGGAAGCTTGACCAGCATAGAAACGGTATCTGAGGGGGACAAGGCTCAGCGAACTTTCAATTATCAAACAAATACTATTAAACTACTAGAACAATCGCTGAACAACAATAATGTGCTTTCTCCCATTCATCCCTCTCCTCTCCTCTCCTCCAGATCCTAACCCAGGAGGACTGGAACAAGGTGTTGTATAACGGCATGGCCTCCACCACTCCAGTAGCCGCCCTCTACTTCATCGCGCTCATGACCTTCGGCAACTACGTCCTCTTCAACTTGCTGGTGGCCATCTTGGTCGAGGGTTTCCAGACCGAGGTACAACGTCGCTGGTCACGCATGCACAAAACAATGCAAAAAACTGCCACAGAAAAAGCTGAAATTATTGAGCTGTTTAGTTTGAAAACTCAGTCTTAAAAATCCTCTGTTTCTAAAAAGCCTGAGAAAGAAATCTGATTGGGATAATTTATCCAATTTGAAATGCAGGTCAACTTGTTGAATGTTGCACAGTGATCTGGCTCGCTTCCAGGTCTGAACATAAATTATTCCTGTTGAGGGTGAAAGTGTTTTGGAAATTAATATTATTCTGCCTTGATAGTTTTTTAGAAAATGAGGTTTTAAGACTGAAACATGAGGCTAAATTACTCAATGAGGTGCTTTTTTTTTTCCAGTGTAGGCACACATAACACTCCCACACACACATAATAAAATGTATACGCAGTAGGCATTAACCTATACCTTCTCTTGTACTCTCTGCGGCGGGTTATGCGAGGACACGAGAACACACTCTTTCATTTTTCCCCTCTCCTCTTCATCTCCATCTCTCGCTGTCAGCCTCTTCTCCTCCCACTCTTTCCCCCCCACTATATCTCAGCGAGTCATCCTCGTTATTGTTGCTGCTTATTTGCCAACACGGCCGTGCCATAACGCTCATCATAGGAAAACTATGTCTGCTAGACTAGACGGTGCATCAGCCCACATCACCCACCGAGTCTCATGCTCGGATACCTTTCTTTTCATGCCCCCCCTGATCTTCTTCCTCCTTAGTACAACTCTTCTTATGTCATCAAAATAAAGTGATCTGTTCACCACCACGCAGAAACTGATGTATTTAGAGAAAGCAGCATTTCCCCGACGAGCAAAGAAGTTGAAACTCATTGAGCGAACAGCTTTATTTGAGACGGATAGAGCAACTGAGAGAAAGGAAAAGAGGGTGAGACGAGATGAGAGAGTAAATCACACAAGTATTCAGCCTATCTCTAGCTGTCTACTTTTCTCCCCCCTTCTCATTTCTTAAGTGGTGACAGCACCTATGCTTTGATCTCCGGCGCTCTTTGGCTCTTAGGCTGAGAGAGAGAGAGAGAGAGAGGGAGAGAATAGACGGAGGGGCGGCAGGGAGAGAGGTTGACAGCCTCATAAAATATGGATTAATTTGAATGGGCTTCTCCTCCTATTGTGCTTATCTGCTGTACAAATATCGAGTGCATGACGTGTGGTGGATGGACTCACAAAATGAAGTGGGAAACAATGACCAAAGCTGCTTAAGATGAAGGCTTTACATGCAGGCCAAGACTGCAATTAATACATTCCTTGGTGAACTTCTTAAAGTCCAACTGACATTAAAACTAGGTTTTGCTACAGCACAGTAAGAATATATAAGGGCTGTCAAAGTTAACGTGTTAATAATGCCAATTTGTTTAAATGCCACTAATTTCTTTAACCAACCAACCATGTCATACTAGCTTGCCACGAAAGAGGCTAAATAACGCTTCAGACTTCTGCTAAATTTTTGAGAGGAAAAACTGTCATGGCCATTTTCAAAGGGGTCCCTTGACCTCTGACCTCCAGATATGTGAATGTAAATGGGTTCTATGGGTACTCACGAGTCTCCCCTTTACAGACATGCCCACTTTATGATAATCACATGCAGTTTGGGGGCAAGTCATAGTCAAGTCAGCACACTGACACACTGACAGCTGTTGTTGTCTGTCGGGCTGCAGTTTACCATGTTATGATTTGAGCATATCTTTTATGCTAAATGCAGCACCTGTGAGGGATTCTGGACAATATTTGTCATCGTTTTTTGTTGTAAATTGATTTCCAATAATACATATATTCATATATTTGCATTAAACAAGCATGTTTGCCCTCCCCCATGTTGATAAGTATATTAAATACTCGACAAATCTCCCCTTAAGGTACATTTTGAACAGACGTGTGATTAATTTGCGATTAATCGCAATTAACTATAGACAATCATGCGATTAATCATGATTAAGTATTTTAATCGATTGACAGCCCTAATATACACAGTATCTTTTGTGTTTTTCCCAGGGGACATGAATTAATGGTACCAACAGACAATTTTGGTGCTGTAATTTGATTAGTGCGACATCTTTATGGACAGGAACTACAGGCAAAGTCCCGCCCCTTTTGATGTCCCCCATGGGACCTTATTTCTGAAAAAATATGTACGGTGGTCAACACTGAGAGACAAAATTCTTTTTTTTGATCCCGTTTGAATTGCATCATGACCCAGGACGTTTGTCAATTTGAAAGATCATTTTGCAAGTCAAGAAACTCGCAGTTTTATGGTATCATTTAATTTTGTGTGAAACCGCTCGGTGAACTACATCTCTCAACTCGCACAATATACGTCACTACACAACATGGCTGTTACCTTGGCACATTTCACTAGGACAAGTATTAAGAGGTGAAAATCATGACTCTCGTGACTTGCAAAATTATCTTTTAAAGGTGCTCTATATGATATCCAGAGCAATAATATAACAGCAAACAACTATTTGCTATATAAAGATATAGTGGAGTGCTGTTAGCACTGTCAGTGCCGTTAGCTGTGAGCCGCCGGCTCAGTTGTCGCCATGTTGAGAGCCGTGCGGAGGCAGTATTAATGCTCCCAAACTTGTATTTAGCACCTTTAAATTGACAAACATCGTGTGTATTCATGGTGCAATTTAAACAGGATGACTACCGTACATATTTTTTCCAAAATAAGGTCCCATGGTGGTCTAACGGAAGGGGCGGGACTTTGCCTCTCTATATCACTTCAATTCCAACGGCCCACTGAGGGCCGACATTAGCCGTTGCTTAGCCCCGTTTGTGATTTGAGCGCTCTCTACATTTTTTCTTAGGTTACTCTGAATCATGACTCAAATTGTGATTAACAAACATTGGGTAACATACAGAGTGTTGTGGTTAAATTACTACATTTGACTAGTGGCAAACAATGCCAACGCTAAGAAGCTAGGTTAAGTTGCTAGCTCTTTTGCGCCTCACAGCTTGTTGTTTGCCCGGCCTGCAACTTTGCTGTTTTGGTTTGTCTCTCTATCTCATAGGTTAACAAAATAACTCTAAAAACCTACTCCTTAGCTACCCGCCCAAGAAATCTTCAAACACACACTCTCATACAGACATGACCAAATGTAGAAACCCCCTTATCTCTGCGTTCTGTTCTCCCCCCTCTGCTCTCTTGTATCATCACAGAGCTGTCGGCTTAATTCACCCTCTCCTTTTCTCAACTTAACATCCCTTTCTGCAAACACTAAGTTTATTTTTAGGCGGACCAAACTTTCCCTGCGTCAGGGTTGCTAGGTAACGGGCGCTTGAATGACGCGAGCCCAAGCCAGGAGAGATGTACGACTGTAGAGCCAAGACACATACGCATACACACACACACAGAACTGCATCACGTGTAATGTGTCCATATTGCTTTGGACATAAAGGCAGAGGGGAAATCATTTTTTCAGTCCTGCTTTTATTTTCTTGATTTAACTCCTTCCTCCATCTCTTCCTGTTATCCTTCTCTTTCTCTCATTGAGTGTCTTCGTCAGGTTGTGAAAGCGTATCCACGCGACGGAGTCCAATATCCGCTGCAGAGAGTGCAGTGTTTCTTTATGGAGACACAAGCTTGTTCTTTTTTTATTACACCTCTCACTCTGACAATAAACACACCATTTCACACAATGCAAACACGCGCACCGAAGCACACATACGTACTCGACGAGTCGGCTGCACAGGAATGCTTCCATGCCGAGCACAGTATGTCCTGAACGATTGCACAGCTCATTATATGTCAAGATCATTTTCATTGCTGCTTTCTGACCGGATGATGGACCAATGGAGGGTAAAACACGGCTGTGCTCTTCACCTCTACTCTGCTGTCTTGACCTTTCATGCTTTTTCAACTAATTCAAGTCATTGAAATAGCCTACACACGTGCAGTTTTGATATGTTGCACGGTAAAGTTGAATGAATCTCCTTTAACTTCTGCTCTTTGTCTACCGCTGTGGTTTCCACCTCTCAACCTCTGTGCCTTCTTCTCCTGTGTGCGCCTCCCTCTTCCTGTCCGGCTGCATCGATCACTTCCGCTGTAGGAAGTGGCCAAGCGGGAGGACTTGCATGTCCAGCTGAGCCTAAATCAGCTGCCTATAGACTCAGGGGTATGTAAAGCACTGCAGCTCTGCCTCCCCGCCCCTCCATTTAACTGACTAACCGCCCTCCTCCATCTCCCCTCTGACCTCCCTCTCCACCCGTTTTCCTCATCCTCCCCTATAGAAAGGCTTTGCAGATAACGTGTCAGATCTCTCAGTAGCCACAGCTTGGAGGTCTTCTCATTAATAGTTGAATAGTAGCAGGATAACTCAAAGTGCATGTAGGTCCTGTATGAGTCTTGCTTTTGGCTGACCAACTCAGATCATTTATCAAATTCACTGATGCAGATATTCAATTCCAAGCGTATGCCAGCTGCTGGTGTCTTTAAAAAGGGCCACTCCACCCAAATTACAAAACCCATCTGCTATTTTTAACTCACCATTAGTGATATTGGGCCATGCAGATAAGTTTTTATTCACAGAAGTTTTGAGATCCTCACTTCTGAAAGTTTTGCTGCCAACCCAATTCAGTAGAGTACTGAAGTGGGAAGTAAAAAGTCCAGTTCATTTTTCTGCATAGACAGTATCAGGTGGCTCGCAATTGGAGCTTTTCCAAAAGATGAGTAACTTTGATAGAAAATATCTGGTTCCTTCATCCTTCAAGAGGCTTTTGTGCTTTTTCCCCTTTCGTTTAGTGTGTTATATAGTTTTTTGCGCATGTAAAAGATCTGCAAAGTTACAAAGAACAAAGTCAAGTTACTCTCCCCCACAGAAACACTGCTCCTGAACTGCCTGAAACGCCTTGCTTGAAGTCCCGCCTTTTCTTCCGTAACTTGGTGATGTCACCAAGTAATAAATTTGGGAAACCTACGAATTACAGTGCATAACTTTTTGTAGATATAGCTATGAACTATGAGCTATTAGAGATGAACCGATACCACTTTTTTCAGACCAAGTACAAGTACTTACATGTGGGTACTTGCCGATAGCGAGACCGATACGAGTACTTCTCTGTGCCAAAAGACCCTCGTTAACAGCCAGCTGGAGGGTGTGAGCGACACACGGCAGGCTGGGGCGTCCCACATACGAGGCGGTGCGCCGCGACCGGTTCTAGGTCAGCTTTGAAAGGCTCGGGGCGAAGGTGGCTCGCGGCCGCTGCTTTACAGCACTCCCTGCCTGGACCTCGCCGCACCGTGACAGGGCTCCCTGCTCCCGGTGTGACTGTCAACCTGGACAGACTGTCTTCAGTGCGCCCCTACTGTGTCGTGTCGCGGACCCACGTAAAAGGTGCCAGAGGTCTGCAGCGATGTCTGCAACCCACCCGAACCGTCTTGAAAAACGGACCAAGGAGTCTAACGCGCGTGCGAGTCAGAGGGTGCAAGCAAAACCCCGTAGCGCAATGAAGGGGGCTGAGGGGATCCTGGCCCAGCGGGGTAGGGCGCATCTGGCCCGCACCTTCGGTGAGGTGGAGCGTAAGGACCCAAAAGATAGTGACAAGAGGTTAACGTCACGCTGCTGTAAAGTGGTATCGGTGCCGTTTTGCGAGTATGAGTACGAGTACATGAGCACAGTATCGGACCCGATACTGGTATCGGTATCGGTGCATCCCTAATAGCTATAGAGACTTCCGCCGGCCAAGCTGGCTAACTTCCGGTTAGCCCTATGCCAACTTTGAACAGGGATAAAAATGATTCAATTGTACTGCTCTTCTAAACTTTCCAAATGTTATTGGACCAAATCGATCAAATACTGATAGTTAAACAAGTCATTTTGCGGAGGGATATGACACTCAAAACTATTTATTTACAGCCGCAACAGTAGTGACAGAGTAGGCTACGATGGAGCCTATGATACAATGGCTGTTTACCTCGTGTTTTTGTAGGTGAAAACTGTTTGTTGAAAACTGATTCAAACATAACTTTATTGTAACTGTCATAAATTTATCTTTGATAGTTTGGCATGCCCTTAAACGAAGTTAGTTAGAGCGGAGCAGAATCCAAAGAGTTTGGTTCAGTTGACAAATCACAACAGAGTGGGTCTTACTGACCAATCAGAGCAGACTGGGGCGGAGCTCAAACAGAGTGTTTCAGACAGCAGAATACAAGTATGCACCTGGAAATGAGCATAAAACGTCCTCTTTAAAAAAAAAAAAGAAAAAAAAAAGGCAAAGGTACAAGCCTTTGAACATAAAATTGTAAAGAGAGAAGTCAGCTACAACTCCAGACAAGCATACTGGTGAACACCCAAACGCAGAGCTTCAAATTCTTTGACTGTCCCACTAACAGAGATCAGAAGTCTGACAATATATTTAACAGTTTCAAATCAATCAATTTGTTTTGGTCTAGGTCAACTTTGAACAAATTGTGGCTCTTTGTTTCCAGTTAGGACAACCACTGGCTTCTTGTCCCTGCTGAGGCCAATGGGTGTTTTGGTATTTAGAGCCATCCGTATTACCAAAACTGATGACAAAAAAACAAGATTTTGCAGAAACAAAATTGAAATGATTAAAACTGATGACCGTGACCCAACGTTAACCAATCTATGGGATTGGTTCGGCTACAACTATTTAAAACCACTGCTAGAAAAAAAAATAGTCAGAACTGTTCACAGGAACAAGTAGAATAACTTTGGAAAGAGACATTGCAATTACATTTTTTTTCAAAGGTCATTTGTCAATTCTTTGTGCGCCACAGATGGAATTGTCTTCACTTTCTCTATTGTGGTGATGGTACAAGCCTCAACAATTAAAGTCTCAAAACCTCTGTTGAACCAGCATGGCTCAATACCAGTAGGGGCTAAATGGAAATGCATGTTGGGTATTTTTTTAAATTTGAATGAATTTACTGGAACAAGAACTAGTGGAAAGGGAAGCAACATAGCGCCAAAACACTTCAAATGAAAACCGTGTAAATTAGCTAACAGCACAGTGATATTTGGAGTGCGACTGGTTGTACCACTATGAAACAACCGGTCTCCATCTACAGCAGCACAGAAATAAACCAAATTCTTTTACTGTTGAATCACAAATGCAAGAAATGCAGTTTGTTGCCAAAAGCAGAGGACCTCCAACATGGCTGCCAGAGAAAGTGTCACATCATCTAAAAAGTCCTCTAACCTGCTTCCTGCATGATGCCCTTGCTGCTGAAACTAACCGGGGCAGTGAGAGAATGTTCAGAAGAGACTACAAAGTGGCTTGCAGTGTGTGTGTGTCTTTCTTTTCTTGTCCTTTTTTTTAAAAGCAGACTCCGCATCAAACTTCAGATTGAATGCTCACCTCCCACTAGCCCTCCACCCCTTTTTTCTCTCTAGCCTCGGGCTAAGAGCGCTGCTCCGGTGCTGCCAAAAATCTCCCTCTCTCTCAGTCTTTGTTTTATCTGGCTGGAGGATAGAGATGAAGCGTAGAAGAGAGGGGGGGGACGAAGAGGGGAGGGATGAGCGCCGGCTTTTTGGGAGGCCCCCTGGCACAGCCAGATAAATCCAGTCGGACTAGAGGATGAGAGCTAATAAAGAGAGTGGGGGGGATCAACCCTGTTTGCATGACTCAGGCTCTTAAGGCAAGGCCGGTACACTCTGGGAAATGGAGGCTTTTGAAAAAACAGATGGTTGTAAGTCTTGTCCTCGTGCCCTCTAATTTCACACTGTTGAATGCAAATCCAGCACTGATCCACAAGTTTTCCAGTGGGCAAATGTTCCAAATTGTTAAAACACGGCAGCCCATGGGGGGCCCGAGCTTGTAATGGGGATTTGAGTGGAGTCTGCTGGCTGGTCTAATGGTTAAACCTGTCGTTACAGTTTGATTCTCCTATAACTGTCTGTACACTTTGCAAACATTGTATGTAGTAGCCGCCTATAGAAGTTCAGGACTGCCAATATTAAAATGAAGTCATTCAATCAAATAGAAATTTAACTACAGTTCAATTCCCATTTTATTTTCAAGTTTAGGGTGCCACATTATCTTCCAATTTGAAAATGAAAATCATCATTTTGATTTTCATTTTGGCAGGAACTATGTGTTTTTTTAGCTTGTGGCGAATGAATCCTACTGGTTTTGGTGACCTGCTTAGTTTTCGTCCAACCCAGGCGGCTACCTCCGGTTCTGAAAAGTGAAGCCAATGCAGAAGTGCCTTAAACCTGCATTCTTTCTAATATCCAGCAGGGGGCGACTCCTCTGGTTGCAAAAAGAGGTCAGATTGTATAGAAGTCTATGAGAAAATGAGCCTACTTCTCACTTGATTTATTACCTCAATAAACATTATTAACATGGGCATAAAGCAGGGTATGCTTTAGGCTACCTTGTGATTGACAGGAGGCCTCCACGACGTCGTCCGATCAGGGAGTTGTCCACGTTTGGTCTTAGAACGTTAACCATTTTGCAGTGTGTTTTCAGTTCATGAAAGTGAATTATAATAATTATACCTTTTGGTCACCTTCAAATGTCTTTAAAATGTTTAGAATATCAGTGTTCGGTGTACTGTCCACCCTCGTGTCACTTCTGGTTGCAAGAAACCAAGATGGCGACGGCCAAAATGCTGAACTTGAGGCTTCGAAATGGTACTCAACGAACCAATGGGTGACATCACGGTGACGATGTTCATTTCTTATATACAGTTTGTGGTCCAGTCTCTCGTGAAGGTGCCATGAGATTGACTTGTGGTTTTCAGTGAGATAGCTCAACAACTATTGGAGGGAAATTTGGTACACACATTCATGTCCCCCCTCAGGATGAATAATAACTTTGGTGATGAGGCCATCAGCCTCAGCTATTCATTTGGTATCATTGCTAATTAGCAAAAGTTAGCATACTAACATTGTGAAATTAATGAACATGAATATGTTGAACTGTAAACCTAATAATTAAATATCTGAATGTTCCATTATGATCATGTTAGCCTGCTGATGTTAGCATTAGCTCGAAGCTACAGCCTCAGTCCTTAAAATAAGGACATCAGGACAAGTCCAGTTTTTGTTTTCATTTCCAAGGTTCAGGATGCAAATTTTTCCAGATTATTATACATGTTTATTGAAAAATTATCATTATGGCAGGGTTATGTTTTGGTGTACATATAAGTTTTCATTTTAATTTCCATTGTGGCAGTAATCACCTATTTTGAAAGATGGAAACGCAAGCTGGATGTTTTACATTTTAATGCAGACAGAGCATGCCATTGCAATGTGATTAAATGATTTAATTGAAATATCGTCAGCCCTGGACTTCCATACCTGTATTACTGTGGATGTCATTAATGGTGTTAGTTTAGAGGATTGCCACAACAGTACTGGTATTCGATCCAATTCTGGGCTGATGTGTCTCAAATGCAGCTGTGGTAGGATACAATTTTGGTGGACACACACACACACACACACACACACACACACACACACACACACACACACACACACACACACACATACACACATGCACACACAACATAATTACACCTCTTCTTCCTATCAACATCCACCCACTGTCTCCCATTTACACCCTTTTTAAAGCGATGTAATTGAGATGCCCCTGTGTGCTGCTGGTGTCTATTATTGTCTGGCTATCAGCAGCAGGCCTGGTCTGGCCCATCTCCTGCTCCCGCCACCATGCCCAAATTGGGGTGGCAGAGTGTAAACAAGCTATCCAAACAACCGGGCTATTTCGGGACGAGGGATTTCCCTCGAGTCCAGTCCACCCCCACTTCCCCCACCCCCCTCTGCTCCAAAGCTATCATCTCCACCTATCCTTTCTCCAAGTGAAACCTCCAACACTTCCTTCTACTTGCTGATCTTGGCTGAATTCTCCCCAAACCAACAGTACACTCAACACTAATATATTGAAAATGCATTTTTTAGTAATATAATACCAAAACCAAAAAAGCGCAAAGCCTTCTCTATTGATTGCTACTTCTACCAGTTTTATTTAATGTCTGCTCCTCCTGAGATGCCTTCAATCTGGAATATAAGAAAACGTCTCTTTTTTTTTGGTGGCAGGGAAGTTTTTATTCACTCTGGCTGGATCTTTTTTTTTTATTTTTATTTTACAGAGGATTTGTTTTCTGACAGCTGAGATGGGGATTAATGTCTTCTTGTGAAGAAGTTGTACATAATGTACTAGAGAGTACTAGAGGAAAAAAGAGACAAAAGAAACACACTGAGAAGATGATACAGAAAGACAAGATAGAGAGGAGAGAGAACAGCAAAAGAGAAGGAAATTTGGCAGATCAGTTTGGCGGGACTGCGCTGCATTAATCTCCCCCCTTGCAGTCTGGTGTAGTTTCACCCACTTGCAGCCAGTTGACTTACTAAATTGCATTGTGCACTCCTGACAAGCAGAGGATTAGGGGCAGAGCACATCTTAGGTCATCTCGATCTTTGGACATGAACATGTCAGGACTGTGCAGTTTAAACTACTCTGTCTATGTGCCATCTGTAGATATATCAACAGTTTATGCTACTGCTGCACATAGACTAATAGTTAACAAACTGTTACTTTTTTATTATGCAGCCTAAAGAGTCCTACATTTTTTATTTTCTTAAAGGAATCATTAACTTAGTGGAGCCGAGAAACCCGAGCCAAGAGAAGTAATAGCCTCAGTTTATCTTCTATAGTGTTATTCCTGCAGGTGCAGGGGGAATCATCTGTTTGTGTTGAATTTCATTGGAAAAGTTAAGCTATAATCACCTTACCCATACATAATAACAAAACTATAGTGAAGCTGGAGAGGGGTATTTAAAAAATGGCTTCCTATAAGGAATGTGTGCTGTAAACTCTCCACTGCTGCAAAAAGATGAGGGTGAGATATTGTTTAAACAAGATGCTTTACTTTTGCACCAACATATTTGTTCACCTTTAATTGCTGCTCTCACAGTTAAAGGGACTCTATGTAAGAATTAGAAATGTCTTGTTAACAGCGACACCTGTGGCCGTTAAGTCAACGAAAGTCAGCGTCATGTTGCTCGTGCTTGCTCTACGTAGACATGAATGAGCATTGGTCAAAACAGTGAGGCGACACACGTCAGCTAAAACCACAATATCACTCTATATTTCAGCTGCTTGGCAGTAATGTTAGCTGACCAGACGAAGGTCTCTCCATGAATCAGTGCTGATCCTATTGTTGGCTTTTCCTGCCTCAGCCTCCCGACCGCGGCCGGAGGGAACAGGGGAGACACCGGAGTTTTGGTCAGAGACGATAACGTTTCTCTTTGCGGAGCCCCATCACTTCACAAGACACGGGAAACCTCTATTGGTCTGGAGGAGCTGCAGCAGTTATTTCTGCACAAACTTCCACTGTACATTCACTAGATATTCTCAGAGCTAAACTAACTCTTCTGCAGTGTGGAGTGTGCGCGCATGCACGTGACATGTGGAGCGAGAGAGCGAGTGAGAACCAGCGCAGTGTGTGAGTGAAGGCGAGCAGGCAGGCAGAGTACAGCAGAGACTCCGGCCCTGGAGACCAAAGCTACATATACACTCACCAGCCACTTTATTAGGCACACCTGTTCAATTGCTTTTTAAGACAAATAGCTAATCATCAAATCACATGGCAGCAACTCAATGCATTACGTCATCTAGAGGTGGTGAAGACGACTTGCAGTCGTGTGGACGGAAATGCCTTGTTAATGTCAGAGGAGAATGTGCAGAGTGGTTGGAGATGATAGAAAGGCAACAGTAACTCAAATAACCACTTATTACAACCAAGGTATGCAGAATACCATCTCTGAACGCACAACACGTCGAACCTTGAAGCAGATGGGCTACAGCAGCAGAAGACCACCCGGTACTAGCAAGGTGTACCTAATAAAGTGGCCAGTGAGTGTGTATATATATATATATATATATATATATATAAATATATATATATATATATATATATATATAAATATAAAAGGCGCTGTAATTATTTTTTTTCCGGAACAAGGTCCTTTTTCTGAGCTATCGCACCGCGAATAAAGGCATCAACCGCTCACGTTGTGCAGAACTAGTTGAGTTGCGCCTATATTTAAAAAACACAGAGTCCGAACCAAGACAGCAATCTTTATTATTCCTGTCAACAGTGTGTAAAGGCCTGTTGGTGTGGAAAATCACAGCACCCAATCTATGGACGACACATGGATGATGATGATGATTGTTGTTCTCAGTGGGTCATTTTTCCCAAATCTAAGTACCTTAAAGCCAGCTGTTTACGTCTGTGTGCCTTAAAAAGGAGACATGAGGGTCAGGTTGTCCCGTTGCTCTTCACTAGGACCTGTCAGGTTTAGTCCTTAGGCTTATACTACAAGGTCGTCACAACAAAGCCCCTGGCCTAGCTTTGATTCTCCTGTGAGTAAACATGCACTCTGTCACGCTGACCTTTTCACTGACCAGAGGCTACTGCAGGTACAAGCTCCTATAACTGACCACCAAAGACACAACTGCTCTCCTGTCTTTCCTTTTTACCTGAAGAAGACAGAGAGAGAGAGGGAGATGAGATAAGGTTGAGCACCCATAATGCTTTGGGCTGATGCTCCACTGGGTTTGTCCTATTAGAGTTGTGAGAATCAGGTTTCCAGTAGCTCTCAATGTACATACACAGTGCCAAGAACAAATGTGCAGGAAGATACAATGATAAACAGCTAAAACAAGGGGCAAGAGAACTAAACAAAGCTAACCATATAGTTATTATATACAGGCAAGGAAAAAAAAACTATACTACATAATAGGGCTGTACCGAATATAATTTTTTTTTTTTTTTAAAGTTTCTATTGAGGTTTTTGAATGAAGCTTCGTCATCACCCTGAAAAAAAATAAAATAAAAATATATATATATTTTGTTATTGTGGTTATATGAATGTAATTTATGGTGCTGTCAATACAGGTGCATGCCTCCCTTTGTGTGTGGCGAGTGGGAGACCAAACAGTTTTTTTTTGACCACGGTGAAAATGTTTTTTGAAAGGCTAAATGCCAACAAATATGGATTGAAGCAGAATATTTCGTTATATTTCAATACATTTTGACAATGCCCTGGAGTTGAGGCCTTTACACACCATTTTTTTGTGCGATTCATTTGCACATCAATATATTTTTTCAAACTGTTGATTTTGTCATGGATACTTTCACACAGAATGCCAATATTATGTGGCGAAAAAGCGACGTACTCTTTTTTTTTTTTTTTTGGAACAGAGTTGATTTTTTTGCACCGTGAGTAAAGACATCAACCAATCACGTTGCGTGGAATGTATTGAGTTGCGCATATATTTATATTATAAAACTATAACACGGAGGCTTCTCTTACGCAGCCACCACTGGAATCTAATTCTACAAATAGTCTAATACTAATAATATTAGTGTAGCCTGATCATTAGCTACAACTCTGCAGAAATACTGGGTTCAAACAAAATGAATAGACATGCAAAGAAAAAAAAAAGGCTATGCAGCATTGAAATGTTTAGAATTTGAATGTCAAAGTTATGAATGACGTTTCGACTGGATAATAACACACAAATTCACGGAAAAATGCCCAGCTATTTATTCTTCGTACCTTGTTATTTAAAGTAGCCATTCCCAGGTGCTCCGTGGTTCCTGCTGTGAGCCAAGATTTCTAAATAGGAGCAAGCCACTGTGATAGATAAGTAGATGCAGGAACGTAATGAGCATGGTCTCAAAGTAGCTCTCGAGTCAACTTGCCTGCCAGTTCATTAGCATCCGCTCTCCTTACCTAATTTTCCCACACCGCACAGGTTCGGGGGGGAACGACTATAACTAGAAGAAAAAAATAGGTGCCTCGAAGACAGCCATAGATACCCAACACAGCCTGCAGTAAACAAACACAATACGCAGTGTATCCACACCCACTGTGTCTTTCTCTCACACCCATGGGAAGTATCAGGAAAGTAATTTGCTAGTTTAAAGGGAGGTGCATGGTGATTAGGTCCTGAGGCTTCTCTGCACACAGTTTATTCACTTTGCTACCAAAGAGGTCTGACTCACCGCGTCGGCATTCTATTAATCCAGCATCCACCTGGCACCCCTCGCACATATTAATGGAGTCTGCAGGCTCTGGCGTAGCGCAACAAATACGAGCAGGAACTCTGAGGGCTCGCTGCAGCGGGAAGAAGGGTAGAACAATTTGGAAATATGAAACAGTGAGAGATAACTCGTTTTGACATCACTGTCTGGAACAATGATAGAGAACAAAACAAGGCATAAACAGTTCTGCCGTTCTGACAAGCGGTGGGGGTTGCAGCCCCCTAATACAGTGGTTCCCAACCTCAGGTCCGGGCCCCCCCTCACAGGGGGTGTGACTTGATTTGTCTGCTCTGAGGGTGACAAAATTAGATTTGTTCATGTATAACTAAAATCATAATACCACACTTTCTGGATAATTTATACATTTATAAGTCTGTATATAAAACTATTCAAAAAATATATGTTTTTGCTAATTAAAGGGACTGTATGTAACTTTGTACATATATGAATCGTTTATTATTGCAAATGAGGGAACAGGTTGTAACCTAATCTAAAAAATGAGACCTTCCGCGATGTGACATCATGCGCACTCGCTAGTGCCTACTTTCTTCAGCGCCGCTACAGGGACATCTAACGATAGCTAACGGTTGGTTAGAAATGGAGTCCGCTAACGCAAATAAACGACTAGCCTCCACCACAACTCAGACTCCAACACAAACTCCACGGATGCACAAAAAAAACACAAAGTTCTATCTGGTGAAGCCCGTCTTGCAAAACAGAAATGTGACCGAAGTCCGGCGAAAACTAGGATCAACATTGGCCGGTCCTTCGATTCATGGAGGGGACCGTCGTTCAGTTTTGGGTATCAAAACGGACCCCATGCTGGCAAAATTATTGAACAGATAAGCTAACATTACAGCCAAGCATTGGACATAAGGCATATAGTGATATTATGTTTTTAGCTGTCAATCACGTTCAGTCTCGCGTGTTTCGCCTCAATGTTTTGACTGATGCTCGCTCGCGTCTACGTAGTGCAAGCACAAGCGCAAGCAACAGGATGCTGACTATTGTTGACTTTACGCCGTCGCTGTTAACAAGCAATTTCTGATTCTTACATTGAGCTAAACTAAGTATTCCACTTCTATCCATATTTGTTGGCATTCAGCATTTCAAAAAATGAAAATTTTCACTGGTGATTTAATTAATTGAATAAATCTATTTTACTAGTCGCTATTATAGTAAATTAATGAAGTCATTACAAAAAAAGGATAATCTTATGTATCTGCATTTGCTTGGCGGATTTGTCAAGATTTCATCACTTTATTTAAGAATATGAGAAGTTCTATTCATTAAGGAAAGTTGATTTATTAAAAAAAAAAGACTAACTCATGTAATACACTGAATCACTTTATTCAAATTGAGGATTTTTATTTATTTTTTTAGGGTGATGACATGGAGGGTGCTCAGCTTTTCTTAGAAATAAGTAGGGGAGGTTTAAGGAAAATAGGTTGGGAACCACTGCCTTACACCACAACGAAGTACACTTTGCGTGTGTTGCGTGTTTGTGTGTTTAAGTGTGAGAATTGTAGACCTAGCAACCACACTGAAGCTCTTTTGTAGCCGTTCAATGGTTCTGGCGAGTAAAAAGAATCACCGTGCGGCCAATGTGTTGTTGCACGACAAAAATATACCTGCTGGGTCCTCTCTGAAAATCGCCGTGTTGCATTTTACCGGTTACATTTCAGTGTGGTTTCTCTCTGAACCTTCTCACTGTCCTTGCATGACAACACTTTACATGGTTTTCACCGTCTCTGTGTACCCTTTGAACCCCGGGATCACGGGGAGACCACACCCTCACCCGCCTGCTTACAAAGAGGGGAGGTTGCCTCTAGTGACTGATCCAAGATCAGATCAGACCAAGGGTTGATGCGACACTGGGGACTGAGATACAGCTAAGCAGGGATCTGCTTAGAGGCAACTTCAACCCACATGCTTTCTGTTAACTCCACTAAGAAACAGATTTTTTTTTTTCCCACAGGTGCTCTCTAACTCTTTGTGTTGTTTTTTGTGTGTCAAGGGCGACGCTTCTAAATCGGGTTCGGAGATCGATTCCTGCGCACGAAGTATGGAGGACGTTAACGGCAGCAAGAAGGATTTATCAGCCTCTGCAGGTGAAACTGCACATGCGGTAGCCTATACAGACAACACATTACATGGCTGCTTGAATCAATGATGCTACAAGCGGAATGCTCTGGCATGAACTCAGGGATTTTTTCTAAGCCTCTCTATTACACTTGGCAAAACTCGCACCATCTGTGTTTGCACAGTTAACTGCTGGCATTTTTTCCCCTCCCAAACCTTTTGTCAGATCCCCGTAGATTACACACCGTGCTGTCTTTCTAACACAAAATGCATGTCAAAGTTGGTGATACAGCAGCAGGTTAGGCCAAAGGCATCTAAAGTATACACTGTGCAAACATCCCCCACCTGCTCTACGTCTGTGGTCTCCATTTCTCAGCCTTTTTTCTCCATTGCTTTCCAACCACACTCGGAGGGCACGTGCCTGCACAGCATCAAACCAGCAAAGCGGCCTCATCCATAATTCCTTGCACGCCACTTCCCGTACCCTCTAATTACCGTTCGCAGACTGAAAAAGCCCAATGGAAACACTACTGCATGGAGTACAACTCCCAGACGTACGGTATCATCTCCCCTGCAGCCCCTTCAGATGCTCCGTACCAAACTGCTTACATAGCCGGAAGAGCCTAATATGCATCTTCCAGGCCTCGGATAAAAGGTTGGAAGACGGAGGAATTAGCGTTATTGAAGTTGCATCGCCCCTCCGCCATGTCATGTATTTGTGTTGCTGCCAAACATAATATTCTCTCCCACGCTCCCCATAAGATTAATGCCCTGCTGAAATATTCATGTTGCTCAATAACAGTATGAGGCATCCATTTTTAAGTATGCTGCGCTGCTTTACTGAGGGTGTAACCCCCGTGGCACTCCTCCCCATGCGCCACCTCTTCCTGCTCTTCCTCTTTGTTTTTATTCAAGTTAGCACTTCCATTCTACTCTCTATGGTGCTGTTTTTTTATCAGCTTTTTTGTTGTTGTTCTGTCCCCTCTGTCTCTCACCTCTGTCGCTTTCTTCTCAACGCCGCCATTTTTAATGCATTAATCTCATTCCCTTTCTTCTCTTATTCATTAAAGGTGATCTATACGATATGCAGATCATTAATATAGCAGCAAACAACTATTAAAGATAAAGTAAAGATATAGAGGAGTAATATCTACCTGAGCAGAAGATGAAGCCTCTCTTTCTCTCTCTCTCTCTCTCTCTCTCTCTCTCTCTCTCTCTCTCTCTCTCTCTCTCTCTCTCTCTGTGTGTGTGTTGTAATCCGAGCTTCTCTGTGCTTTGTTGACATAACCGGGCCGGCTGCGCATGCCTTTTAGTGCATATGAGCGTGCACCCACCCTCCGGTTCCACCCCAGGTTAACTGTGTTAGTTCTGTCAGCATGTTGCCAGAGTTTTCACAGTTAGCACTGTTAGCTGCCAACCGTCACCTCAGCCGTCCCCATGTTGAGAGCATTTTGCACCTCCGGGTCTGAAAAGTGAAGCCAATGTTGAAGTGCCAGGGGGCGACTTCAGCAGGGGATGCTTTAGAGCGTGGCTACCTTGTGATTGACAGGTCGCTACCACGGCGTTGTCCGGTCTGGGAGTTATCTGTGTTTTAACTTTAACCCTTTCAGTTTTCAGTTCATCAAAGCTAACTGTAACATTTTGGTCGCCTAAAAATGTCTCATTCAGCGTTCGGTTATACTTAACTCCACCCTCTCGTGCACTTCTGGTTGCAAAAAACCAAGATGGCGACGTCCAAAATGCCAACCTCAAGGCTTCAAAATCGTAGTCCACAAACCAATGGATGATGTCACGGTGACTACGTTCACTAATATACAGCGCCTATGATTAAACCCTGGTCCTCTTTAATCCTCTCTAACACTCATCCCCTTTGCTCTTGACAACTTCTAAACCACTAAATCTTACTGTCTTCATCCCTCTTTCCTTTACTAGTAGTTCCTGTAAATGGTCACGTGGACCTGAAGACCAGCCTGACTCCGCCTCTAATCACCCACACGGCCGCCACCCCCATGCCCGTACCCAAGTTGCCGGCCGTAGGGGACCCCATCCTGGGCTACGAGGCCCGTCGAGGCAGCAACGTCTCCATAGACCCAGCCTGCTACGACAAATCACCGGTTTGTACATTTATTATTATTCTCACCAAATCATGTGGTTTTTCCAAGTGTAATAACCCGGATCCAGGATGTCATAAAGCCAACACTAATACACATGCAAGGGGATAAGTGCCAGGAATTACCCATAGCCCCTACAGCCGCCTGGCTTTCCTCCGAGTGTCTTTCCGAATTCACTGTGTCCTGCTGATGTGTGGAGGTCATAATGACTGATGATGATTAATGTGGTGTGCCGGTTCGACACTCTACTTACTGCTGCCACTGCCACTCTGTATTTGACACACTGATGATTGGGGATAAAGACTTGAGAAAATAAGCCCAGATCTCTACATCTGCTCCTGTCTGCTTGTCAGCACGAATCTCTATTCAATTCAGCTCACGTCAAGCCGAGTCAACCCAATTCAGCTCGGGTTTATTTGCCTGCAACAACAACATCGCCAGAGATAAAAGATCGACACTTTTACATGCTGTCCCTCTTGTAAGTCTTTTTTCTCTGTCTTGCCTCTTTATCACTTTGCCCTCCTCTTGCCCTCCCGGTCGTCTTCCTGCTCCAGACAAGTGCCCCGAGCTCTTCCCCTCACGCCCCATGGAGCTCCGGCAGCGGCTGGACCAGTCGCCGGTCCAGCTGGAACAGCGTGGGTCGCGCCCCGTCGCTCAAGCGCCAGAAGCGGCAGTCCGGGGAGCGACGGTCCCTCCTCTCCGGGGAGGGCGGCTCCAGCTCGGACGACGAGGAAGGCGGAGGAGAAGGAGGAGGAGGCGGGTTGATGGACGAAGACGACGCCTCTCTGGTCAGGATGGACTCCATGTCCCAGTCGCAGCGAGGGCCCCGACACCGGAGGATGGAGTCAGTGGAGACCCGGAGCTCCATGGATTTGCCCCCAGATGCTCTGCTGCAGGTAGATGCTGTTTTCTACCTCTGGATAATCTCTAGCGCACTGTAGGACATTTGACTTGGAGCACAACTGGGGTTTTAAACTATATTGATACCACAATCTCAATAAATTGAAAGTCTCTCACTTGACAGCAGTTACTTTTAGTATACATCTTAAATTTATAATGTCACTGTCAATGTTTTTATGGCATTCTTCTTTGCACTTACACTAGTAAGTGCATCAATCATAGCCTTACTTATTTCCACAGCAACATATTGCATATCCTCTGACAGCATTGCATAGCCTATGAAACATATAAAAATAGAGGCCTAGATACATTGAACATGATTGAATATCAGATTACATGCAGAGCACGCACGTAAACCCCTAACATCTCCGCCTAGTTTTATAAGAAAGATGCTCAAAAACAACCGAATTTAACGCTGCAAGAAGAGAATAGAACCTTAAAAATATCTCAGACTCAGTGTCCCGATTTCTGCCTGTTATTGTTCTTGGTGCTCTTAGATTGCTGCTAGACCGCCTAGTTAATATGCATACAGGTGCGTGCTGGTAGAGTAAACGGTTATGAAATTGCAGTGAAAATGTAGTTTTCGAAAGACTAAACGCCAATAAATAGTGTTCTGATTTCTATATTTCTAGAATATTTCGTTGGATAAAAACATGTTTTTATGAGCGCCATGCCCCTCGTGTGTGCCGAGAGAGAGAGAGAGAGAGAGAGAGAGAGAGAGAGAGAGAGAGAGAGAGAAAAGGTGGACTTCATGCAATGTTTCCGTTCCATTTCAACGTTATGAAGGAAGTTTTGAACTGTATAGCTCCGGAAAACACCCGCTCGGATGGAGATGTTGCAGGTATGACGTACTGGCGTGCCAGCTTGCCGGTCCGGGGAATCCCTCCCGCCACCAGGCTTTATATCCAAGGATGGGGAATATCCTGTAAAAAGTTCCCAACCTCTGTGTCCATGCTGCCAGCTAGATATCTAGCCTGATGCACGGCTGTATATCTTAACACGAAACACCTATTGGATAACGAGACTATGGCATTTCCAAGTGTAATCGCATCCTGTCCCTCTGTAGGTGCCCTTCCTGTACCGTTCAGCCAGTATGCACAGCTCAAGGCCCCCCTCACTGGGCCACTTACGGCCCCCAGAGCACAGCGACTGTAATGGAAAGGGCTCTCCGTCGGCCCTGGGGCCCACACACGTCTCTCTGGAGGACAACACCGAGGACGAAAACGCAGAGGAGGAGTCCACCCTGGTCAGTTTGTGTCTGCTTGTGTGCTCGTTCTTGTACGGTACGGGTTGTGGTTAATGAGGTAGAGCTGAGAATTAAAGCTTCAGGAATTAATTTAGAACGTGACAAACAAGCATGGATACAAATATTTGTGTATGTGTTATAGTAATCATAATATTAGTCTTTATAGTGAGATAAAAAAAATCCGGTGTTTTAACAGTAACATAGGTTACCAAAGTAAACTAATCAATAAGGTTATGAATAATGTGAACGCTAGCACTAGTGGAGTCAGAGTTACCGTTCACAACGTTAGTTTAGAAATAAATGAAAGGGTTAGTTCTTAGAGTCTGGTGGCTTCGAAGACAGTGATATAACAGCTTCAGTTCCCCTTCAGAAAGGCTGTCTGGGGGCGCTGCTGTTGCTCACCTGGTAGAGCAGGCGTCCCATATACCAAGGTTGAGTCCTTACCGCAGCGGCCCGGGGTTCGGTTCCGACCTGTGGCCCTTTGCTGCATGTCATCCCCTTTCTGTCAGACAGCCCTTCTCGACAGGGAATCAAAGCCGTTATATCGCTGTCTTCGAAGCCACCAGACTCCATTCACAAAAGCAGTAATTTTACCTCGCAGAACACGGGAGTTGCTGGTCTACCACTGCATCGATCGGTTAGTTTCTTTGTGCTATTGTGTGACTTTCGTATCGTGATGTCCAAAGCAGTACATTGCTTTGCTTCCTTGTCAGTACTCCTGTCTGCTTCTCCAAACTGGCAGCATGCCAACAGCAATCTACTGTAGGTAATACAATCACTATGGATAAGGATATGTGTATATATATATATATGTAGGATTATCATCATGCAGAAACCTACTTCAGCTACCTCAGGTGGGAACGTGGGAAAACATTTTTAGAAGGGCTTGGGAAAATAGTATTTTGACACTAAAATATTTGTACTTCAACCATAATTTGAATGTTCGAATATGAATACATAAGGAACACCACTGGGAAGCTACAGAATGATAGAAAAACGTAAAAACAAAATTATAGACCCGCCCTTTAAATACATTAAAAGATCATCTGCATATAAATCAAGTTTACTGTATATTGATGTTGTCGGTGGCCCTTTTTGACAAACCTCGTTTTATTCATACGTTTGAAACAAACAGTTTTGTAAGAAACAAACAAATTCAAAAGCTTATCCGTGGAGAATAATTGTGGCTCACAATATGAAACAGGAAATTGTGAACATATGAATAATAAATGTACCGTGCACCTCCTGCTCCCTCCAGGGTCGTTTTGCCAGACTCTTCCGCTGGCTGGAGAAGAAGCAGCCAGAGTGGTGTCGACAGAGAGACACCTGGTCACTCTACCTCTTCCCTCCACAGTCGAGGTAGGATTCACACCTCCGCTCACCTCCATTACGCTCCCTCTTTGCCCTGTTGTCAGTTTTGTTTGTTTTCTTTTCCTCTAATATGGGCATTTTTACATATTTATGGTATTTGTGGGTACAGAGCACTCTGGAAGTGTGTTGTTTCCGAAAGGAAAAGACTTGTAAACGGCTGCCTCTTGTGGCAGTTAGGTAAATTAGGTTGTGTATTTTAAAATGAAATGGAAAAAACAAATTCACAGCACTTTTGAAATGATCAGTGTACAGGAAAAGACTGAGCCATCTTCTTCGCAAGAAGAGGATTCCTCACATTGTATTTGACTGACATCCCATAATGCTGACTGTAATGGCAAAGTGTTTTTTTTGCCGCAATGTGAGCGCAGCATTTTTTTTTTTTTCTTTCCTTCCCATATCAACCACTATTCCCTCCCACAAACTAACTTCAGAAGTGTCTTTTATCTGCACATTTCTGCCATGTCAGGGGTGAGTAAGGAGCGGAGGGAGGAAGGGAGATTCTCCTATCGAGTGCTGCGTGTTATCTCAGCCACGTGCAGAATCCATCGCTTCCCACCCTCTGTCGCCCCCCACCCCACCCCACCCCATCCTTCACTCCTCCTCCCCTTCTGGGGCTTTGATCTGTGCATCTCTGCTGTCTATTTGGAGGATGTGGCTGTGAAGGCAACACGCTGGCCCCAGCCCGCCGCCACAGTACCGCAACATGCTAATTAAACATCAAACAAGTCCCCCCCCACCCCCCTCAACCACCCAATAGGAACTTAACGTTACCTCATATAATGTTCATTCAAATGAGTAGATGTTTGAAATTTTATGACTCTCAGATACGGTATAAAATAATCTCCACTGTCAAAAATCAAATGTCAAATGCATCTGCAGCACAGAGAAAGTATTAACCATTTTTTCCCTTTTATTTATTTATGTATTTATTTTTAATATATATACAGGTGCAGCTCAAAAAATTAGAATATCACGAAAAAGTTCAATATTCTCCGTCAGTTATTTAAGAAAGTGAAAATATAATATATTATAGACTCATTACACATAAACTAAAATGTTTCAAGCATTTTTTCATTTTAATTTAGATAATTACAGCCTACAGCTCAAAAAAGAAAGAAAAAGGTATCTCAAAATATTAGAATATTTCATAAGATCAATCAAAAAAAGGATTTACATATATATTTACAATACAGAAATGTCCAACTTCTGAAAAGTATGTGCATTTATTCACTCAATACTTGGTATTGAGTGAATTAATACACAAATTACTGCATCAATGCAGCGTGGCATGGATGCAATCAGCCTGTGGCACTTCTGATGCGTTACTGAAACCCAGGTTGCTTTGATAGCGGACTTCAGCTCATCTGTATTGTTGGGTTGGATGTTTCTCATCTTCCTCTTGACAATACTCCGTAAGTTTTCTATGGGGTTCAGGTTAGGCGAGTTGGCTGGCCAATCAAGCACAGTAATATCATGGTCAGCAAACCAGTTAGCAGTAGTTTTGGAACTGTGGGCAGGTGCTAAGTCCTGCTGGAATAGGAAATCGGCAACTCGAAATTAAATATTCTAATATTTTGAGATACCTTTTACTTTCTTTTTTGAGCTGTAGGCTGTAATTATCAAAATTAAAATGAAAAAATGCTTGAAACATTTTAGTTTATGTGCAATGTGTCTATAATATATTAT
>CAKAOH010030206.1:8866-25775 GCA_916701665.1 Sebastiscus tertius | reverse complement strand
TACCTGGCCGTCAGACAGCCCTTTATGACGGGGAACTGAAGCCGTTATATCGCTCTCTTCAAAGCCACCAGACTCCATTCACAAAAACAGCAATTTTACCTCAGAACGAATCCAAACTAACCCTTTCAGTTATTTCCAAACTTAACACAGCTAACATTTTCATTCACATACCTTGAGGTCAGACGTCAAGGGACTTGGCTTTTTCTCGCCAACATTTAGCGTAAGTTTGGAGCGTTATTAGTTAGCGTTAGTATGACATACTTGGTACCAATGGATTCCTTAGGTTTTATAGTTTCATAAGATACCAGTATCTTCCCTCTAGCTTTAAAACTGAGCCCGCTACAATCTAAAAATTGTAAGTTGTGTTAATGCGTTAAAAAGAAATTTGTGGCGTTAAAACTAATTTGTGTTTATTATCACGTTAACTTTGACAGCCCTACGTTATTCATAACCTTATTGATTAGCTTACTTTGGTCAACCTACGTCACTGCTATTTGCTGACAGCTGAGCGGGTGTTCACATTTGAAAAAGAACGCAGATGCAGCCGCCATCTCTTATCATCTCTTCTTCCCACGCTGATAAATAACCAAAGATGACGCCCAGCGAATCAGCTTTAAACTCTCATTAGTTCATTCACTTCCTTAAAAAGATCCGCATCGGTGCTCCTTTAACTTGCAGACAGCCTGAGGAGGAACAGGAGGTTCTGTATGCACACATATGTCATAAACAAATATTTGGTTTAAATCCCTGAACTACTCACACACCCTCAATATCTTCTTTCACGATGCTCACTGCACACAGAGCAACACAGGAGGTGTATCTTCTACGTGTGAATGTGCCACTAAAAGCCACATAAATGGATGTTAAAGAGTTGCTTCCTTCCCGGCCTATAGAGTACTGTATCTCCTGCAGACGCTCCCATCTGCCAAGAGTGCTACGTTTCACTCTGGCAGCCGTGCAGGTTCTCTGGCGGAGCACCAACATCAACAACAATCAAGAAACAGGGAACACCAAATAGGGAGTGGAGGGAATGTGTGCTTCTATACGGACACGAGCAACGCAAAGAAAGAAAACATCTCTGGAGCTCTTTGTTGATGATTAACATTTTCTTGAATGCTCTCTTCTTCAGCCTTTTGACTCGCAACAAAAAGCCGCCATAAAGAGACACAACAAAAGGCAGCACGAGTGCCATTGAAGGACAAATGGCCTCCAAACAAGAAAAGCCTGCAGAGCTACAACTGAGACTCAACCCTGCGAACTCACAGCCTCATAAACCTGAGAGAGATTGGGCTCTTTTCAGCCAATATTATGAGTAAATGCAGGGTTTTTTTAAGTACTGGGAACCTAGCTAACAATAGGCGATATACTTCTTTCCACTGCCAGTAGACGAGGACCTTTCTGTTTTAGAAAACAGGGTTAGTAAACAGTGAAAATTCTCCGACTACTTTCTTTTTATATCCGTTACTTGTTCAGTCTCTCTTACAAACTCTCAAACCAGAGTTGGTGATTGTTGGAACAGTGGAAAGACTAACCAAGCCGGTTTTATTTTGTTTCTGTTGAGTTTGAATGAAGTGAGGTCAGCGAGGTCAAATTACTGTTTCTGTGAACGGAGTCTGGTGGCTTTGAGGAGAGCAGATAACGTCTGTTTCTTTTCGCGTCTAACTCTGTGAATTAAGAGTTTATTTGAACCAAACCAGAGTTGGTGACTGTTGGAACAGTGGAAAGACTAACAAAGACAGTTTTATTTTGTTTCTGTCGAGTTTTATTGAAGTGTGTTTCACAACGATCAGTAAGGTAAAATTACTGTTTCTGTGAATGGAGTCTGGTGGCTTTAAGGAGAGCATATTAATTGTACATTAATAAATTATAATGATTGCCCAAATTACTCACTTCAATCGCTGAAACCTGTGACTTCAGGTCATCAATACTAATTGGACACATGAGTATTAACATCAGACTTCTTTCCTCGTAAATTACTTTATCCACAAAATATTATGACTTAAGTCTTGTAATGTTATGACTTTTTTTCTTGACACAGTATGACTTTATTCTCACTAAATTATGACTTTATTCTAGACGTAATATTGCGTCTTTCTTTCTCAAAATATCACCGTTTTAACTTCGACTTCTCAGAGAACACAGATTTGTAGTCCAGGGGGTTATAAATGAATTAAAATGAATTTAAAAAGTGGTGTATATTAGGGTGTCCTCCCGGGTGTCGTGTTTCCATCACTGCCGATCGGAGCTGAAGCCGATAAAGAGTCATTTGTCCCGGGAATGAATGCCGATTGACGGTAAATGACTTGGTCCAAGCTTGTGCATCTTATAATTCCTTGATGTGGATAAAACAAGAGCGGTGCGATGCAAAGATCAGGGCAGCGCGCCCCTCCTCCCCCCCGTGTCCTGCAGTCCTGCAGACTGTGTTTAAACCCGGAGATCAGACACCCGTAATCTCCATTGTCCCCGTCCTGGGTAGACGGCAGGGTCCTACCATGGCCCACTTTAACAAGCAGGGCCATCTGCAGAGTCACAGATGGTCTCACAGGTTCCCACATTGAGACAGAGGGTTAACCTGATATGAGCTAAGAAGAAACACACAGAGAGAGAGAGAGAGAGAGAGAGAGAGAGAGAGAGAGAGAGAGAGAGAGAGAGAGAGAGAGAGAGAAGAGAGAGAAAGTGAGAGCAAAGAAAAGCTGAGAAACTGTTGCTGCTGCTGCTTCGGATAAGTCGTCGTAATCTGCCTCGGTATGCGGTTTATTATGTTTTTAACTCCACAATAACACAGCGGCTATTTCTCACACTGTATCTACACCTACATCACCGCTCCGTCTACAACCTGGATCTCCTAAAACATGCTGCGTATGCTTTTCATTACAGCGTGTTATTCTCATCTGTCTTTGATCCACCTCGACGCGCTGCACCTCGAAAATAAAACACCACCTCCGGGTGCACCCTGTTCAAACTAACAATCACTGGGTAAACTAACAAAAGAAACTACGCCTTTATGAACAGACATCATCAAGGAGATAAAGGAGGCGTTTCTGTCACTAGCTGGAGCCACCGTGGCGTTTGGTTTTGAGAGTGAACAAACAAGAGAGGCAATAAAACACAGAATGAGACTTTAAGGACACACGTAGTGAAAGAATTCAAATCAATGGCCGTCAGCGTGTCCTGCCAAACGGGGCATTTCTCCCTTTAGACAGAGCGCTGCCGAGGTAACCGTGCAAACACCAACGTGAATGGAGAGACTTCCTACCGATCTGGGTTACTGATTGGCTGCTGGATGAAGCCGCCGGGCGCTGTCCCAGCAGGGCAGCCGTGACCTTGACCTCACGTTAAAGGTGAAGCGACTCCGAGCTCTGGTGGGCGAGCGCGGCCTGGCTTTTGTGTCCCGTCAATGGAGAGGTAATGAGTCACACAAAAGTTCCCAGCAGCCAGCCAGCTGGCACGCAGCTCGCCTGCACAAAAGAGATCTGCGAGGCCTCGCCGTCGCCCCAAACGCCGCTCTGGTTCGGCGTGGCAGCCGTTCAAGCGCTGCTTTCCATTTTATTTGCACAAGTGCTTTTATGTCTGGATGTCAGACAGACATGTGTCTCTCCCTCTCTCTCAGTGTTTCTCTTTTCTAGAGAGATCGGCTGATTCACCTCCACTTTGCTCCCGTTAGCTGGCTGTTGGAGACTCTGGAGACGGGAGTGGCCTTTTGATTTAGCCGCTCTGATTCATGCTAAAGGCCTTTGCACACCAAGTCTGTATTTTTTGTAATCTGTAATCTGATATAAAAAAACTGAACCTTGCACACTAAGTCTGATGCGTTTTATTATTCTATTCCTGGCGAAACTTCGTAGCACGAGACAAAACTGAATTCATTTTGTGGCTACAGTGGATAGATCTAGTGCAGGGGTCAGCAACCTGCCGTTCTTTGTTTACATTTTCATTTTTATTTATCATTGTTGTAGGTCTATGGTACGGCGGTACGACGGAGTATTAGGGCCACATTGAGGAAGAAATTAATCTGAGATTTCGAGAATAAAGTCATAATGTTAGAAAGTAGTAATTTTCCGTGTTATTTTCTTTTTTCCTCGTAAAGTTGTGACTTTATTCTCGTAATCGTTAAATCGGTTGAAGTTCTTAACGTCGGTTAACGGGTAATTATTAACATCCCTAACTGGGATGCTACCAGTCAAGTAGGGCCGTCCTCGACCAAAGAAATTCTTAGTCTACGAACACTCTGAGTTTCTCCCCAATGAATCAAAAGCACTACTTTAAACCTGCTTCTCTATTCTTAGAAATAAGTTATTCAGCATGGAAAAAGCATAAAAAACGACTAATCAACTTAAGAAAACGACCTATTAGTCGACTAATCGGCTCAGAAGGGTACCGACCTGGTTAAGCCACGTTTGGAGAAGTCAGAGACACATTTGACCGGCGTGATTTGAATGGAAATTCATCCCCGACTGCTTTGACAGACTAGTCAAATCTGTAGCGTGTGAATAGCAGGACAAACACGGATAGATAGACGTGGGTGATTTGTTTATTCCAAAGCTCGTATCTGAGTCAAGCTACCAAATAGCCACGACACTCCACATCCTCCAGTTGTAAGATCTTTGGTGTTAAACTGCGCCTGAGTCCAACTCGTCCTCTGTGTGGAGGATCTGAGCTCCAAACCCTCCAAACGGAGATTTAGACTTCTACAAAAGCCCTTTATATCTCAGACCACCAAACTGTTAGACGCTCACGAAGAGCCAACTGATGATTAGTTTTCCATCTAACCACTGGGGGATGATGATGATGATGATGATGATGGTGGTGGTTGTTTTAGCGATGGCATACTCTCAGTTTCCTGTTGTCACGTGTATTATGTGATGTTTTTTGTACTTTGTGTAACTGGCTGCAGGACTAATTTCCCCTCAGGGACAATAAAAGTTAAAGTTGGAGTTGCAGATGAGAGGAAATGTGCATATCTTTATCATGCAGCAGTTTCCCACAGATAGTCTGACACACATCATCATGACTGTGGACCACTTAATCACATCTTCTGTTAACTAGCATTACTAGAAGATGTATAAAAAGAGTCTTGTAAAAGCCTCACACTGACTGGACGGAGTTATTTTGGGATGTTCGGCCAACAGTTGGAAAGAAAACGCATTTCAGGAAACATCTCAGTTCCCCACACGAGGAAGAAGTTAAACCTGCAGTCTGGTTACAGTTTAGCTGTATTCCTGGTTCCTGGTTGTATTCCTGCAGGAGGAGCGAGTAGAAAGTGAAAGACGCCGTCCACAGCGCTGCGGGCTGACGGCAGACAGCCAACAGATGGGTCCTATCAGCTGCTAACAACACGGCAGCACCTTCAGGTACTTTCCCCCGTGAACCCGTCCAGCTACCATTCCAGAGAGGGAGGGAACGTCTCTCTCTCTTCGGATAAACTGACCGTCCATTAGTTCTGTGATGCAACAGCCCTCGCTGTTCCCATAAATGACTCGTCATGAGAGCTATTTCCAGAAACTGTTTCTCTCCAGGGTCTGTCAGTGAAAACAAGCCCAAACCACAACTAGAACTGAACATCTTGTTTAAACCAAAAGCCATGTCAACATGTTATTAACGTACAAATACTGACACGACCAAATGTACACATATGAGGGAAGTAGAAAGTGAAGTTAGTCTCCCTTTTCCACAAAGTTTCATATGAAAATAAAACTGAAGCATGAAGCTGTAATGACCTTTGGCATCATCGTTACACACCTTTGTGCGGTGGCATCAAAGGATCATTCAGATACTGATTCCTGTTTGAAGTTTGTTCTTTTTAGCTGCATTTAGACTTTGAATACCAAATATGTTGATTCCTGTTGCCACAACTTTACCAAAATCACTGAGGAGGAAAAGCTTTCCAGTAGAAGAGCAACGAACAACAAACTAAATAAATCGGCAACTTTTTTGATAATCGTTAAATTTAACTTTCCATGTAAAATGAAGAGAAAGTAAATGCTCTTTTTTTTCAGACTTTTTTTCAGACTTTTTTCAGGTAAATTTCCTGCTTTATCTCTGTTTTATATGATCCTGAACTCTTTTGAGGTTTTGGACCGACAAATCACAAGAAAAAATGTCTAAAAATATTATATTATATATAATATATTATATATATTTTCTTGTATTTTATTTATCTTTTATTATCTTAAATACCCATCTTTTATTGTTTTCTTATTCAATGAACTTTTATATTGGTTGTTTTGGTGTGCAATAGTCTCTAAATCCATTTTTAACATTCAATATTTTTGTTAATCGTCTGTCCAGCACTTTGAATTGCATTCATATTGCTATATGAATAGAGTTTGATTGATTGATTGTGTGTGCAGAAGCCGCTGAAAAAGCGAGACATCACCTTGGACTTAGGATGAAAACATTTTTTAAAAGCATGCCAGTCATTTTCTCGGCATCATTGCTGCTCTGAGTGGAAAACCAGAAGTGAAAGCAAAATGTGATTTATCCAACATTGTATGACTGAAAATGAAGGATAAACTCTCACAGTGAGTTACTCGGTGGTGGCTCGCTGCCTGATGTGACTGGTTGCCAAGACAGACTGGGCAAGTCATCACAGAAACAGCAGCTACGATGGAGGATATTAAACTGGGTTGGTCCCAAATATTCATTTATTCATTTTCTCTGTCTCTCCCTCCCAACAAGTTCAGTGCTGATTATTATGGGAGATAATAATCACACACTATCGCTAATTACACCACAGCTCCAGACAGCTCTGGAGAGACAGGTGGAGTCGGCAGATTTAACCAGTTCTGTACCTTCATTGTGGAAAAGCAACAATGCGGCGTCTCATTCAGTTCGTGTTGTCAGTGCTCAGATGTCGCTGGAAGTTCCCTCCGAGTCAGAACTCGCCAGTGAGCTTGTAAGAGTGAAACTTTCAGATCAGTAACTGGATCTCTCTTCAGGGTGAGAATCCATTCCCTGGAAACATGTGGGATGGATTGATGGTAAGCTGGATTTCCTGTTTTCTCATAAATAAATGTCTAATGGCGAGAGCTGTGTGCTGCAGCGGCGGCAGACTCTGGGGAAGTTTGACGTGTCGTGAGACCAGTAACAATGGCCGTGATAAAACCACAAGGGTTTAGGGGACATTTGATTACTCACTGGACTGAAGTGAAGCCTCTTTCAAACATTAAGGAAGTATTCCACCACTGGAAAGATGGTCTGTTCATAAAACGGGGCTGTCTTTGCAGTAGAAAGGTACAAATATTTTGGAAATTGGGCCACGCTACCAGAATGCATTGCAATGAATGGGGGGGCGTGGAAAGCACGGAGGCTGTGGACACGCTCCTCATTTGCATAAATTTGAGGGCTCGTCTACTTTATGCAAATCATAGGCGTCCGACGCGACTCGACGCGACTCGCTGCCTCTCCAAACTCCCGAGGATCTTTTAAACTAAACGTTGTTGATCTAAAATAAAGACAGATTCATCAACATGGATTATTTCTCTCCTCAAATGTTTTCAGAAACACATCTCAGTGAACTATTTACGTGAAATAAGAGAAGAAAGTTTCCAAACGAGCCTCCAGACTGGTTCCGGTTTCAAAGCTGGGAGCAGCAGCCAACGGCGGGAAAGCGTTCGTCCAATCAGGAGCCGAGTGTTTCTAGGGACAGCACACCAAGCGTCCAATGTTGGGAAGGGTCGCGTCCCCTCGTGATACAAAACGCCCCTGTGGACTCGTACCATCAGTCCTTCACACTATATTCTGGCTCACGCCCGATTCCCAGGTATACAAAATATACAAAAGTACAATCTGTACTTCGAATAACAGGCCTTTTGTCCATAACATGAGCGACAACTGCATCTAATATCAACCCACACTGATTGGTGGTCAGTTGATGTTTAATTCAGAGCGGTGCTCACTGAAAAGCAGAACATAATGGAGAGCAGGTCATCCATTTTTATGGCAAAGCACTTTATTTTGCTGCTATAGCAGGATGGTCTCTCTCCCCAGTGGGGCAGCTCGGAGCGGGACTGGCTGGAGCTCAAAATAAGAAACTGGGATACAGAGATGAGAGAGAGAGAGAGAGAGAGAGAGAGAGAGAGACCCAGAAGCTCAGAGAAAGCAGTCAGAAGAGAAGAACAAAGTATACTAAATGCCTGAGGGAGCGGGCAGGCACAGAAATTACTGGCAAGAATAAAAGATGAATCCGGATGGCGAGGAAACGTCCCAGAGGAGGAGGAGGAGGAGGAGGGATGAAGGAGGGTGAACATGCGAGTGCTTCACAGCACAATGAGCCGGCTGGAGGAGTTGACCTGTCCAGAGAAAGCCTTCTCAGTGACACAACTAGTGTTAAAACGACGCACATCTGACTAGACCATGGGAATAAGTTGAATCATACACTTCTAGGGACTTTTACTTTGGAAAATATCTAAATTAATCCAATAAAAATGTTTGATTTTCAGCATGTATGTAGTCAGAGAAGTCAAATATATCAGTCACTGTCAGGAATTTATTTTTAATTTTGTTTCCAGCAACCCAAAAATCAAAGAATAAAGACATTTCCCTCACTTCCCTCTTTTGGTCTTTTTTCAGACTTTCATGCAGACGTATACCAGCCCTTTTTTCAGACATATTTCAGACATTTTTGGCCTTTTTAGAAGTTAGCATGCAGCTTTAGCTCTGCTCTGTCCAGCTCTGCTTTTCCTGTCAATGTGTGAAACCCAAAGTGTTTCCATCCTTTACTGGATGTGTAGTGTTTACCACGCTGGATTTAACATGGGAGGGTGCAGGTCGTATCCACGCTGACCCTCCAACGTTTTAGACTCTCTGAGGTTTGTTTTGGTTGACAGATACGGAACGGATGTGACGTCACGTTACTCAGACTACCACAATAAAAGCGATAATTTCCTTCTACCTCCACAGAGACTCAGATGAAGCAAATATATCGATTCTGGCTTTAAAACATCTATTTCAAAATCGTAAAAAAAGGTGAATCGATGCAGAACGAGTCCTCTTAGATAAAAGTTAGAAAAAGAACCATTCTGCTGTTCATTCATGGAAAAGGTGTTGAAGTGAGGAGAAGCAGAGCAGCTCAAACGTCTGAATCCAGGTCAGACAGTGACGCTCCCTCCCTCCACCACTGGCACTAAAAAAAAAAAGTGTAACTCAGTGTGACAAGAGAGAGCCCACAGGACGGTACCGACACAGCAGGAGGCAGATCAGAGCGTGAAGCAGGAGTCTGGCCTGAGGACGGCTTATTGCATCAGAACATGTGAACTGGCAGGAGATGCGTTCTGACGGAGGCTTCATCGACAGTAACGTGGAGTGTCTGGTTCTTGTTGAGTGTAATTATCATTCCAGTCAAGACGGTGGCCGGAGGAGAGATGACATCAAAGTCAAATATTTAAAATGACAGTTTGACATTTCAACATGCTGTTATTTGTTGTTATGCAAAGAGTTAGAAGAGAAGAGACAGGAGAAGCAGTATGGTTCACCTAGAAATCTCACTATTCATTCATCAGTATAGGGCTGCCAAAGTTAACACGATAGTGAAGATACTGGTGTCATATGAAACTAGAGAACCTGATGAATCCATCGGTACCAACCAGGTCATACTAGCTGGTCATGAAGGAGTTAAATAACGCTCATTCGCTAAATTTTAGCGAGGAAAAACTGTCATGTCCATTTTCAAAAGGGTCCCTTGACCTCTGACCTCCAGATCACTGAATGTAAATGGGTTCTCTGGGTACCCACGAGTCTCCCCTTTACAGACATGCCCACTTTATGATCATCACATGCAGTTTGGGGCAAGTCATAGTCCAGTCAGCACACTGACACACTGACAGCTGTTGTTGCCTGTTGGGCTGCAGTTTGACATGTTATGATGGGAGCATGTTTTTCAGACTTTCTTTTTAACTTGTTTTTCGGACAGTTGTTGGACATTTGGTGGATATTTGTCGTACTTTATAAAACTTTTTTTCATACGTTTATCGGACATTTTTCAGACTTTTTTCTGATATTGTTTTGGACATTTTTTCAGGCTTTTTCAGACTCTTCAGACTTTTTAAAAGCTTTTTTTGGTTTATATTTTTCAAACATTTTTCTTTACTTTTTTTCGGACAGTTGTCGGATATTTGTCGGACATTTTAAAAACTTTTTTTCATACATTTTCTGACATTTTCTTTTAGACTTTTTTAAAACCTTTTTTGTTGATTTTTTTCAGACTTTTTTCGGACATTTGTCAGAAATTTTTCTAGCTTTTCTTTTTTTTAACTTTTTTTCGGATAGTTGTTGGATATTTGTCGTACTTCTTTCGGAAATTTTTCAGACGTTTTTTTTTTAACTTTTTTTCATACATTTGTCGGACATTTTTCAGACTTTCTTTCTGATATTTTTCTGATATTTTATTTTTTACTTTTTCCGGACATTTTTAAAACTTTTTTTGTTTATATTTTTCAGACATTTGTCAGACTTTTTTTTTGGACATGCTAAGTCTTTATGCTAAATGCAGTACCTGTGAGTGTTTTTGGACAATATCTGTCATTGTTTTGTGTTGTTAATTGATTTAAAATAATAAATATATACATACATTTACATAAATTTGCATATTCGTCCACTCCCATGTTGATTAGAGGATTAAAAACTTGACAGATCTCCCTTTAAGGTGCATTTTGAACTGATTAAAAAAATGTCTGATTAATTTACGATTAAAAATTGTAATTGATTGACAGTAAAAACTTAAGCGTAAAAATGACGTTGTGATTTTCGGTAGGGTGTGTTGGGTTTCTTGACCGGGTGTAGTGACTTGCTTTGGACAGAACCAGGATAGAGGCCAGCTGTTATTTCTATTTCTGTGAAAGTACATTTAGAGAGATGCATAAATTCCTTGTATACTGCATATGTACTTGGCAAATAAACCGATCCGAATCGTCAGACAAATTCAAGGAACGGCAAAAGACTTGGTTGTTTATGATATATTATCCTCGCCTAAACCAAACGGACACGTGTGTTACAGTGGTAGTAAATATTCTGTTATCTCTCTGTGATTGGATGAGATTACTGAACGAACTGAAGAGGAAACCCGACACCAGATCTTTTCCGTGTGGAGAGACCCGTCTGAGCCACACACCCTCATATCCACAGGTGTTTTCTCTTTTTGCATCACTTGTGTGTGATGGTTGGATGATTGATGAAAAGGCTCTTTCAACTTTAAAGACTCAACGTGGCCGATCCACCGAGGCGAGGTGAGGCGAGTTCACATTCCAGTCAAAATCCCAGTCTAAACACCTGCACGGCAAAGACCACGGAGTTTCCTTCCTGTTAGAAGTCATTTTTAACTCACATTTTCCCACCACCCACCGCCTTCACCTTGTCTTAAAGGTCCCACATCGTGCTCATTTTCAGGTTCATACTTGTATTTTGTGTTTCTACTAGAACATGTTTACATGCTCTAATGTTCAAAAAAAACTTTATTTTCTTCATACTGTCGACCTGAATATTCCTGTATTTACCCTCTGTCTGAAACGCTCCGTTTTAGTGCATTTTGACGGAATTGCAACAGAATTGCGTTGCTAGGCAACAGCTTGGGTCCATGTGTACTTCTTGTCCAGCTGATGACATTCACATACACACTGCATCCAGGAAATAAACTGGGACACATTTAGAATATTTTACAATTAAATCTGTGTCAAGGATCTAAATATTGTATATTTGTGACATCACAAATGGGCAGAAATCCTGACGGCTTGTTTCAAATGCAGAGTTTCTGAATACGGGCTGTGTGACTTTCCCTGTGGATTGAGTGTTTTGATACTTTCATAGTATTTATATAGGACTCAAGCCTGCTTTATAATAAAAAAAACATCACTTTTTTATGATATGGGACCTTTAACGTCTGATGAGAATATCTTTAGAAAGAGTCCTTTATAGAGTGTAGATTTACATACATTTCCCTGCAACATATAACTTCCTATTGGCAGCAGAGCATGAGGGGATTTACTTAATATACGGTTCCTTTCATGCAGCTGTGATCCTTTATCTCTCACTTCCGACTAATCTCTCAGCAGATACAAGCCAACTATTTTTATTTTTTTATCTCCTCTTCCTGCAAAGATCCCGAGATGTGTCTTAACATTTCTGTAAAGACTAATGCCATTGCGTAATATTTAAGTCTGTCTTTGTGACGGCGGTGGTGGTGGTGGGGAGTTGAGGGGGGACGGACTGTGGAGGAGCACAAAAGCAGAGCTGGAGATCATATCAGTTAAAGACGGTCTGAGGTGGGAGAGGAAATCCACGCAGGTGGCCTGAAACGCTTCTGGCTAGTGGCGGCAAGACAAAGACCTGCCGACAAACGTTTTATAGCCCTCTGAGCTGTCAATATTTCTCCAGGTTGCCACGGAGAAGAATGTGGCGGGGTGTTGTAAACTGCATGCTATACAGTAAAGTCGGTTTATCTTAACTTCAGACGTGTATTTATTTGATCTTTTTGGCAGAATCTTCTAGTCTCAGCTACAATATTAAGAAGAACAGCTGCAGACAGAAGGCTGAGCAGATGTTGAAGAGCCAAGAACAGAATATCTCTCGTGAATAAATAGGTGAGCTCACAGCGACCTTTGTTCTGAAAATTACAAGCTGTACAAGAACACTATTTTGCAGAGAAGAGGTGAGGTGCCAGGTCATGATAATCAAGGACGTCATGATACCAGAAATTCCCCGATTCTTTGACACTAAGGTGAAAAACAAAAGTAAAACAATAAACCCCATGTACTTCAACATCCACTCTTTATTGCCTTTTGCATCAGTGTCTGAAATTAACTTTTGGACTCACCAGCCAAGGGGACTGCTAGATGCCTTTTTGTGTCACATATACACTCATCAGCCACTTTATTAGGCACACCTGTTCAATTGCTTGTTAACACAAATAGCTTATCAGCCAATCACATGGCAGCAACTCAATGCATTACGTCATCTAGACGTGGTGAAGACGTGGCATGGTTGTTGGTGCCAGACGGGCTGGTCTGAGTATTAAACTGCTGATCTACTGGGATTTTCACCACAACCATCTCTAGGGTTTACAGAGAATGGTCCTAAAAAGAGAAGATAAGCAGCTGCGCAATGCATTCTGGTAGCGTGGCGTCGCGATTCGAGAGACTAGGCGTCCTGACGCCCGCTCCTCATTTGCATAAAGTTGAGGGCTCGTCTACTTTATGCAAATCACGGGCGTCCGACGCGACTCGCCGCCTCTCCAAACTCCCGAGAATCTTTAAAAATAAACGTCATTGATCTAAAATAAAGACAGATTCATCACCAAGCGTCCAATGTTGGGAAGCGTCGCGTACCATTAGTCTGGAGCCTCGATCCCCGGTACCGAAAAATGAGTACTGTCGCGTTTTAGTACTGAAGTATCGGTTCTCGTGACATCCCTAGTGATAATACAACAGGCAGCGTGGCATTGCATGTGACTCAAAGTTGTTTATGTGTAGTTAAACAGTTAAAGAGTTTATGTTGCTGCAGCTCAATGTGTGATTTAAACCCACTGGAGGAAGTGAAGGATTAAAAAACATCCATGAAGGCGTTCACGGCTCGGTCGTTCTCCAGCCATGAGTGACAACCTTTGTTTAAGTTATCGAGTCGACTTTGACGGTTTAATCATCCTCCGGCTCTGGACGGGCTCTAACCGGTCCGCTGACCTGTGTCTATTCAGTATCATGTCAAACGTTAAATCCACTCTAATTGGCCGGTCAAGTCTTTAGAGGCCCGCTGATAAGCAAGATGGAGGCGGCTGTGTTTGCTCTTTTGTGTTTTGAAGAGGTGGGGGTGGAGGTGGAGGTCAGCAGGCTTTAGAGGTCAGAGGGGAAATGACTTCAATTGTCCCGCTGGAGCCTCACAACTCCATAAAGAGTAATGACTGCTGGGGAATGTGATTTAATAAGTCAGATTCATACACACCTCCGGGCAAGGAGATAGCTTATCATGAAAAAACAATCCACTCACAACAAACTAGAGCTTCCTCTGGAGGACGTTACGGAAACAGGAATCCTTCACGTGCATACATTCCAGGGAGAGGCCCTAAACAATATAAATGTCTACCTACATATATACCTGAAAATATACAGAAGAGGGGTTTTAGGTGAGTGCATGGACGCCCTGGATCTCATGGAGGGTCCCACCGCAGGAATGTAAAATGTAATCACTCACACATTTCCCCTCAAGCAACGCAACGAACAAAACCTTAATTTGAACATCTCCTTTCATAAACAAACACAACCTCCAGTTCCTCCTCCCTCCCTCCCTCCCTCCCTCCCTCTCTCCCTCCCTCCCCGGATCACACAACCAGCCACCCAGCGCCAGTTTTAGGTAGCATGTGTGGGGGGGTACAAGGTCGCAGAAGTGCAAAGCGAGCACTGCGGTTTCCTGGTCACTGACTTATAGGAATGCTTGACTTGACATAGCGGCTCAGCAGGAAACCACTTCAATGGCACGCCGAGCGATCCACCGCGGGGCTGAGGTGCGGAGACGCACGCATAGTTAACGAGAGTGAAGGAGTGAAGGGGGAAACCTTCAGTTCAACTTGCTACAAAAGACCGCATCTTTCATTTCAATGTCAAACCACTCCGGTGTAAAAATAATTTGTTCAGAGCAGATCATCGGGTTACAATGTGGCTGAACAAAGACAGTGTGTTCGTAGTTTTGTTTTCCTAATCTGCTCGAAGAAATGCAAAGTCAGAAAGCTGATTATAAGAAAGAAACGAGTGACATCAGTCGAATGAAAACAAACAGGGTCACGGCATCATTCATGGCTGTCTGGGCTTCTCAGTGTCTGTCTGGGACGAGGAGGGGAGGGGGCAGGTACAGGAATAAATGAGCAAGTCTTTGAAATGTGCTCTATAATTAGCGGGGGTACTATATCACCGGCAGGTTGTCTGGACCTGCACAAATATGCTTACAGTTCTGATAATGAAAGAGAAAAGAGGAGCAGAGGAGTTCACTGACTTTGTTCGCGTTATGGAAAGAGATTGAGGCTGGTGACGTTAAAGGGGACATCGTACTAGAACATGTTTACATGCTTTAATGTTAAAAAACACATTCTTTTCCTCCTCCTGTCTGTCTGAATATACCTGTGTTCAACGCTCCGTTTCAGCGCCTGTCTCCTTTTAAAACGGACCTCCTGCAGGAGATTGTTTGTTTATTTGATCCTGTTTAAAGGGACTGTTTGTAAGAATCAGAAATTGGTTGTAACAGCGACGCCTGTGGCCGTTAGAGGGACTGTTTGTAACTTTCTAAGCGTATAAAAGTACCGGGTCGGGACACATGTGCGCTCGCGTGTTGCCGGCGTCCCCGCTCCTCTGCCTGCTTGCCTTCACTCAGACAGCGCACGCGTTCTCGCGTACTCGCTCCACCTCTAGACGTGAACGCACGCTCACTCCACACTGCAGAAGAGTTAGTTTAGCTCTGAGGATATCTAGTGAATGTTCAGTGGACGTTTGTGCAGAAATAACTGCTGCAGCTCCTCCAGACCGGCAGAGGTTTCCCGTGTCTTGTGAAGTGACAGAGCTCCGCAGAGAGAAACGTTATCGTCTCGTTACCGACCGGGTGCCGGTGTCTCCCTGCTCTCTCCGGCTGCGGGCGGAGGGAGACGAGTTTCTCACTGCAGAGCCCCGCTGCCTCAGCCTCGGGCCATTTCTATTGCAGTGTTCAAAGATAGTTTGCACCTTTACAAAGGTAGTTCTCAAGCTGTGGGCGGTATATTCTAATGATGTGACATAGGAAGGGGAGCCACATCTGATTGGCTTGTTGAATCACATGTTTTCTGATCTAGACAGAACACAAAACACTGACTGGGTCGTCTTATTTCACAGTTTGTGGGTTGGTCGGTACTCCAGATACCCAGATGGATGTTTTTTTCATGACATTTCCCTTTAAGTTCTTTCCACATCTGTTCCCACCACATATGTTTAACTCAGCTACTTGATAAATTAGAAAATGGAGAGAAGACACTACCGGTAGAATTATATTTCACTCACTGACAAATATATTGTCACTCCTGCGTTATCTGACGCTGAACGCTGACATCGATTGTTATTGACCTCGCATGGAGCGAGCATTGACTCGCTGTCGCAGCCTCACTTAGTAAATCAAAGTCCCAGTAATGGCGTGAAACTCACTGGGTCAATGAGATGCAGCAGGGACGGACTGTCAGCGGGCTAATGTGGTCTCCTGGTCTAAAGTGGAGTTGATAGTAGCTTTACATGATGTGATAGTGCTCGGTCCAGACCGCGACGAGCCGAGGCTATCGGAGCTGAAGTGAAAACAGAGAGGACGACAACTGCAGAGCATAAATACTCTAGTCTTACTCGGGGTCGGGGGGGGGGGTTGTTGTTTAAGCAAGCAGAAAAGCAGCACAGTGGAAAGCCCAAAGCACCTTTAAGCACGGTGGTGAGGAGACGGAACGGCTGCAGGCTCTTCTCACATGTTACGTAACATGAAGCATGCGTCAAACACAGTGAGCTGATTATCTTTGGAGTTCAAAGGGAACTTGACAGTTACAAATTACTACAAGAATTATAAAGCAAACGTAATTAGTCAGTCGGTTAATTCAATCATAATCATAACATGGCAAACTGCAGCCCAACAGGCAACAACAGCTGTCAGTGTGTCAGTGTGCTGACTTGACTATGACTTGCTCCAAACTGCATGTGATTATCATAAAGTGGGCATGTCTGTAAAGGGGAGACTCGTGGGTACCCAGAGAACCCATTTACATTCACTGATCTGGAGGTCAGAGGTCAAGGGAACACTTTGAAAATGGAAATTTAGTTTGGAGCGTTATTTAACTCCTTCACAACAAGCTGGTATGACATGGTTGGTACCGATGGATTCATTAGGGTTTTTTGGAATATTTTTCTGACTTTTTTTTTTTTTTTTTTTTCAA
>CAKAOH010030205.1:0-23732 GCA_916701665.1 Sebastiscus tertius | reverse complement strand
CTCTCCAACTTCCGCTTACAGATGAGGAACTGAATGCAAGAACAAATGTTTTACAAGAGAGAGAAAAAGTTAAAGGAATTGTTACGTGAATATTGACTGATATAGATAAGGTAGGCAGACTTTATATTATTTTAACTGTTTATTAATGAAGGAGTGCGGCCAATATGGAAAATAAGTGTGAGAGAAAACACCATGTGTCTTTGTATTAGCATTTGTGTACTTTGTGGGAAAGTACAGACTGTCCTAGTTTAGATACATTTCTTATCATATTCGCATCCGCACTCTTTCCAAACATTATAATCACCAGTAACTCTTTTAATGAATCTTCCACTCAGAGGCAGGGCGGAAGGTGTGGATCACAAAGGGGAGTGAAGGCTAAATCAAGATGAGGTGTAGGTCACAAAGGGAGGGAAGGCTGAACCAAGATTATAAAGAATGATGTAGTGAGGGAGCTCTCTGTCTTTGTACACTGACTTGTCTGCTGTATGGACCCAAATGCATTTGCTTAATAAATAGTAATTGCTTCTCAACTGAATGACCAGAGACTGTTTATTAAATCATTTCTCCAACAGTACCGTAAAGGGAGATTTGTCATGTATTTATATCTCTTATCAAACTGCAGCCCAATAGGCAACAACAGCTGCATGTGATTATCATAAAGTGGGCATGTCTGTAAAGGGGAGTCTCGTGGGTACCCATAGAACCCATTCACATATCAGGAGGTCAGAGGTCAAGAGACCTCTTTGAAAATGGCAATGGCAGTTTTTATTTGCCAAAATGTAACGCAAGTTTAGAGCATTATTTAGCATTCTCCAGGGTCTTCACTCTTCTCTCTGAGAAAGCTACAACCTCCAAAAGGCGGAATAGCGTTCATGCGTTAAAGAAATGAGTGGCGTTAAAACGAATTTGCATTAACGCGTTATTATCACGTTAACTTTGACAGCCCTAATTTTCATAGCGGAACAATTCATGTATGGATTCCTATTATTTCATTTTACTATAAGAATTATGTCAATGTTGACCGATAACATCGTCACAGGGACACATTGTGTATTACATTAGCATTATTAATTCACAACAAGGTGAAAATATAGAAAATACAGTAAATATATACATATATATATACATATATATATTAAGACTGTCAATCGATTAAAATATTTAATCGCGATTACTTAATCACATGCTTGTCCATAGTTAATCACGAGATATGTGAAGTATTTAATACTCAACATAGGAGTGGGCAAATATGCTGCTTTATGCAAATGTATGTATATATTTATTATTGGAAAATCAATTTACAACACAAAACAAAGACAAATATTGTCCAGAAAGCCTCACAGGTACTGCATTTAGCATACAAAATATATGCTCAAATGTCTGTAAAGGACAGATGTTAAATTTTGGCGAGGAAAAACTGACGGGGTCATTTTCAAAGGGGTCCCTTGACCTCTGACCTCCAGATATGTGAATGTAAATGGGCTCTATAGGTACCCACGAGTCTCCCCTTTACAGACATGCCCACTTTATGATAATCACATGCAGTTTGGGGCAAGTCATAGTCAAGTCAGCACACTGACACACTGACAGCTGTTGTTGCCTGTTGGGCTGCAGTTTGCCATGTTATGATTTGAGGATATTTATTTTTATGCTAAATGTAGTACCTGTGAGGGTTTCTGGACAATATTTGTAATTGTTTTGTGTCATTAATTGATTTCCAATAATAAATATATACCTACATTTACATAAAGCAGCACAGTATTAAATACTTGACAAATGTCCCTTTAAGGTACATTTTGAACAGATAAAAAATGTGCAATTAAATACACTCAAAAACGAACAAAATAATCAAGAATACTCATTAACAACAACTTAAAAATGACGAAAGAAAATTCAGTTAAGTTCAGAAAAAAACATTGTGTAAATCAGGTTTGATCTTCTCTCCGTAGATGCAAAACACATTTCATCAGAATCGTTTTTAGACAAACAAATGTGACTCCGGTATACGCACTGTTTCACGATAATGAGGAAAACAGAAGCTGTGCATGTTGGGGGACGACCCCTGTCATCAGCAGAGTTAATTGACGGAGCATTGAGTCATGTCTGGAGTGCAGCAGCAGCAGCATGTTAAGACGTTTGGAGGGTCAAAACAGTGGTTACTGTAGCCCCTTCCCAGAAATACCACCCACCCTGCTGTCTGAAAACACACTAGAAGTCCATATCATGCTCTGTCTCCACTGCTTTCCATACAGTACATCTCCCATCCTAATTACATGTTTATGCACTGTGACTGCCTTTTGCCATGCACAGCTTAACCAGAAAGAAATCTAAGTAGCCGTTTACATTAAACCTCACAGTGGCCAGATTTAGATAGGGAGGCATTAATTCTGACACACCAAAAAAAGAAGAAAGAAAAGATCCAATTGAAATAAAAAAGCAGCCATGCCTCGCTGTGGTCACGGCCACTTTCATGATGGGATGCAGTGGCATATCTGCAGTTTTAAAAGTTGTTAAATGTCGACTCCACCCCCCACGCTACTCTGTCATTTCACTCTCAGAGTTTACCAAAGATGCCCACGGCTCACTGACGTTGACAGTTTAAATGATACGGGAAAAGGAAGAAAGGCTTTTCCAAGATTTATAACACAGTGGTTTCGCCAATTAGGTCTGTTGTGGGGCCAATGAGGATCACTGTGTTATGCAAAAAACAAGATCTGATCTCACATTCAGGCGTCAAGGCATTCGTCAAGACTACTTTCAAACTTCACTGCTTTCATTATTTTATTTATTTATTTAGGAGGAAGAAGAAGACGTAAATAACGCAGGCTCCAAATTCTTCCAAAAATCATCTCTGTCACCAAAACGCAGTGTGTCAGCTTTCCCTTCCTCATAAAACATTGGCAAACACTGATTGTTAACGGAACTTTATTTATTTTTCATTATGAACAGAATGTGAAGAGGTCACATTGTTGACGTTATGTCAAAGATGTATCGTGTTGCAGAGATATCTACTGAAATGAGCATGCTAACCATCTAGCCCCGGCCCTTCCTGTCTTGTAATACCACCTCTACCTCAAGAGGCGCTAGTGAGTCGCTGCAGCATCCAGTGAGCCCTCAGTCCAACATGAGAGGACCAAGAAGCAGAGCTGCCCCAAGGACTTGTCAGTCACGTTGAAGGTACGGGGCAACCATGTATGCGTATTGATATTTTGTCTACCGAGAAACGAAGACAATAGCTCGTATTTTTGTTTCGTCCTCCCTGTTGCCGGGAGACGGGGGGGGTCTGCTCGGAACTGCTCCGACTTCCCACCAGATCAGCAAACTTTCTGTTGCTGCTGTTACGCAGGTTAGCCGCTGGCTGAATTTGAGTTGATACAGCAAACCGCTAACTGAAGGTCCGTCTCCCAAGGCTGCCACATGGTCTACTCCGGCGAGGTAGTCTTCTGGTGTCGTTAAGGAAACCGTTACACTGCTGCCGTTTATAGCATTGTGTAAAAATGCAGCACTCCCATTGCAAAGAATTAAAAAAAGAAAAAAACGTGAACATAGCCCCCTGCGGTTGGCTTATCAATATTGTGGTTATATTGACAGCCCTGGTTGATAGTTGGCTTTTCTTTTTCTATAACTGATGACTGATTGTATAGGCCCAGTAGTCGAGGTGAAATGCTGCCCCCTATTTTTTTGTTTGTAGCAGGTGGCCAGGGATTACACAGTGCACCTTTAAGTAACAATAAATTACAGTACAGACCGACCAAAGATGTCTTTGAGAAAGTTTGGTGATTATGAAAGACGATACATTCTGATATTGATCTCTGAATGCCACAGATCAACGTCTCTGTCCCATGTAAACACAGTACTATATTAGACTTTACATTTACTACGACGGACTATTAGGGCCACATTGAGGGAAAAAAATTAATCTGAGATTTCAAGAATAAAGTCATAATATTACGAGAATAAAGTCAGAAGTTTACGAGAAAAAAAGTCATAATATTATGAGAATAAAGTCATAATATTACAAAGTAGTAATTTGACGGGTTATTTTAGAGGGGAAATAGTGTGAAAATGAGGAAAGTGGAGCATCTTGTGAAGTTATACTTTGGTTGAGGTTTCACAAATAACCAAATACTTCATCTTTTGGCACATCAGCACAACATTATCATCATTATCAGGACCTTGAAAAGATTGTGCAAGAAACTGCGTTTATTCTGAAGAAAGAACCACCCAGACCTGATGGTATGGTAAGTTATGACTTTATTCTCGTAATATTATGACTTTTTTTCTGGTAAAGTTATGACTTTATTCTTGAAATGTCAGATTTTTTTTCCCCCTCAATGTGGCCCTAATACTCCGTCGTGATTTACTACCTCAGTGTATAGAAAAATACTTGCTGGAGACTTATAACCCTAGATCAGAGGGTGACATGTATGCACACATTCACAGTACATCTATAGCTCTGCTGCAGCTCAGTGAATGTAAACTGCAGACTGAAGGCTCCTCAGAGGATGAAGCACAAAACCTCACTCCTGCCCCCTGGTGTCTTTTAAAGCTGCACTGTGGATCCCCTGCAGCAAAACCACAGCCCAGTTTGCAAAAATCACAGAGATGATATACAGACATAAACCTGCCAGCGTCATGACAGGCTTCACTAAGTGAAATCTGAACACAAATCAAGCCTGTGGTTAGTCTGATGCATCTAAGCTGTCTGTCAAACCCAGACATTTCAGACGACAAAAAAAATCCAGCATCCATTAAAACTTGCTTCCTATTTATACTACCTCTCTATATATATCTCTCCATGTATAGAGGTATTTACCTATGTACATATACCTATCCAGAAATGGACATTGACATTTAAAAAATCTGAACTGCTGATCCAAGTACACCCTGAAAAATTTCAACAAACAAAACTGTGAAAAAAAAGAGTTTGATGTCATGTCAGATTGAACCAAAACTGACAGAAAATAGCCGTCTGGTGTATGCGTGTAGTCAACCACAGCCTCACTAATATAGAGTCTTCAGACGGGAGGAAAATATTGTCAGACTTCACAGTCTTTACTTTTCCAAAAAAACACCCTGTCACAAGCCACTCAGTCAATAACATGATGTTTTTAGCAATAAGCACCAGGTGTTTGTGCAGTTCAAAAAAATGCAAATCCAGGCTAAATAAGGGACACTAGGGATGGGGAGTTTAACACTCCTGACTCATCTGTCAAAAAGCGCAAACACAGTGGGATGTTAACTTTAAGATCTGCACAACCACGTGCCACGAATGTAATTTTAAGCGAGATAAATCAAGAAACTAACTAATGAAAACGTCACCCAAAGGGAGTTTGACAGGAATTCCCTCTCTGCTGCTGCTGCTGCTGCTGCTGTTGCTCCGCACAGCCAGAGAGAACCAGCTGAGGAGAGAGAGGAAGGGAGACGGGGAGGAGAGGGAGGCCTGTCACTTCAGAGTGACGGTCCTCCCTCTCGTGGACATGGCACCGGTCATTAAAGATGATGACATCAGAGCAGGGGAGGTAGATCCTCCACGATGCTGGAGACCGGCTCAGTATAAATACCTTGAGCCCAGCACCCTGGGAAGAAGCAGCTGCCACACAGACAGACAGACTCCACAACTAAGGATATAACAGCACAGTGCCGGGACAGAAGCCGCCCGACGATCCCCCCCAGCTGTTTCTCTGGAGCGTAAACCTTACCGGTAAGGTGGCTTTTTTTTCTGATTTCAGGTTAGTGCATGGGGGATTCCCGACTGCAGCTTGACTCTCACTGAGGACGGGGGGAGGTTGATGGCATTATAAGTGTAATGAGCCATGTGCTATGGTTGGGTTTATACTGGGACAGATTCTGTGCCTGTGATGAAGATTTGATTACAAAAAGTCTATAGTCAGAGGTGTTAAAAGCTGATATTTAGCTGCTCACTTCAGGAAAGAAAAAACTGATAGATCTGATCGCTTTATAAATGAAAGATTCTGACATTTCTATGCAGCCGTCTTCTCATTCAGAGTAACTGATGCATCGACCACACTGCACTTCACTTTCACTGTCAAGTGTCAGTAGCAACAGGTGCACCCTGAGATTATCTCACATGGTCTTTTGGGTGCCGATTGTCATTTTAAAGAGAGCTTTAACGACGCTTCTTCTCATCAACGGATTCTGTCTTTTGCAGGTTTAGCTTCCCAAGATGGACCTGAGGGTAACCAGCGTCCTCCTCGTCCTCCTAGCTTTGGCTGAGGCGACCCCCGAGAGGTACTACCATGTGCCAAAAGTGAGCAAGTCTCCCTACCCCGTCAAGAGTCACGGTGAGTCACGAATGTCTTCTTCTTCTTCTCACCTGGGGGGGGGTTGTCCACGTGAAAATGTTTTTACTATAACAACAATCATGACAATCTGGTGATATGGGGGATATGCTGAAATGAACTACGAACGCAGAAGGTTCAAATTAAACTGGGGGGGGGTGAAATAAGCAGGAGCAGCATCTACTTATGTTTAGTATAATAATTAAACTTCAGCCGAGCCCGTTGTTTCATTTCAGATGACTGCGGGCTGCACAGAGAAACTGCTCACACACCGTCACCATCAGCTCCATTAGCCATCCGTCTTTGTTCAACAATTAAAACTAATCGAGACAAATGAAATTGCAAAAAATAGCACCAGATGACACTTCCAGTTACACTTGGGGTGAAATTTATGGGCCATATGCTTTACAAGCTTTTAATTATAACTCGTGATGCTAAGAAAATGAAATATAGAGTTCCAGCCTACAATCATATGATACACTGCTCCTGGAATGACTTATAAGTCACTGTGATCTACTGTCAAATCCAATTAAGGACACAACTTAATAACTGTATTAAGAATAACCGATCTGAAAATCATGAAAATCGACTGTGAACCCTGGAAATATGTCAAGAACCTGATGAATGAGACACATTAACTGCAGATTCAAGCCATTGTCCTAATCGTCATTGTCATCACCACTACTCTGACCTTTCAGCGAGGTCCTCTCTCTGCTAACTGTTGGCTCATACACATCAGTAAATGGGGCCCGCTCGCCCGCCCTGCTCCATTAACTAGTCATCAAGGTGCACACCCCAGCAGGTCCAGCGCGGCGTCTCATTGGCTGAGAGCAGAAGGCTGTGGTTGAACTGGCTGAACTTTCTGCAAATGTGTATAACTGTATACAACTGTGATGTGGAGGATAGCTGTAAAAAGAGCACTTGTGCTCTGGATAAATAAAGGTTAAAGAAGGAAACACCTCTGGATGTGTGATAAAAAAAAGCCCAAAGCCAAAGCCTTGGTGTAACTGCCAGGATGATGTATTATAACACTATATTTTACATCCCAACTAAACAATGACTCAAATTCTGCTTTCGACACTTGAATTTATTTCTCTCCAGTTTTATTTTAGAAGAGGGTTTCTGATGTGGTTCGACCCAACGCAAAAATAGAACAGAAAGCCGACAATAAGAGCCCAAATTTGACAAATCTCCAAAACAGATGTTGTTACCGCGATGCGGGCACGCCCTAACTAACTGCTTTTGTGGTGTTAAATTCACGCCACATAATTGGAAAGGAAAAAAAAAAAAAAACACAGGCTGCAGAGAAACGCTCTCACAACCTCAAACAGCAGATCTAACAAACAAACAAAGCACGGCACATTTACTGCAGCGTCACTCTGTAGCTGGGATAATAGAGCCAGTAGAAAGGACGAGGAGTGAGGAAAGAACTACAGAATAAAGACTCCGAGGTCTATTGAAGATAACCAAATGAAGAATTGATATACTGGTAGGTGCTGCTCTGAATATACTGTAAACATAGTAGTGCTCTGCAGTGTTGACAGGTCATACGTGGTTCAGCTACTGTGGCCAGTATCATCACCTCTAGTTTGTGGCGTTTCTGGTTGCCAAAAAAACTTCTGGCACAAATATTCTCTGTGGGGTTTCAGGCACGGCCTCATGTGGCTTGAAAATTACAGGCCCAACAAAGCATCTTCTTCTCAAAACACCATTTCAAAAGAGAGGTCGACACCATTGGATTTGATTCTTTGACAGGTCATACTTCTCTTTAGGCATCGACGCATCCAGAGTTATGGCGTGTAAAGGAATGCAGTGTGATAGCAGTTCTTATCAGAGATGCACTTTGTGCATAGTTAAAGTTAAAGCCCTGGTAGATGAGAGTTTAATATAGTTACTAATTTATATATAGGTAGGCTTGGAAATATAATTTCTAAGATTACGATTGTGACTTTAAACAGAAATCAAAGACACATTTAATTTCATATTAAGTGCTATGTAAATTAGCTTTAAGATAACTAGTAGAATACATCAAATGGCAACATGTGTTTCATTTTGTTGGCACAAATTAAATAAAAAACCTGACGAACAATTTAAAGAGAGAATACAACTGGGTGCCCTGTCGTCAAACATCAAATAAACGTCTAAAAATAAAAGAAAAAACAATAGAAAAAACAATGTCGCCTCTGCCACATGTTGCTTTTATAGGGTGGGTTATTCTTATGTTGACTTTAGTGATAAATACTGGTGAGCAATAACCTCCAGTAAAATAACAAACTCATGTTATGCACCAATTTAGTGCATATACATGCACTCATTTGACCTTGCCGTATAAACTCTACACTATGTGGCAGGAAATGCATCATGGCGATGTTGACAACTTGCAGACCACTAACTATACATTCAAGGCCTCGGTCAGTGCAGGAAAATTAATGGGTGCGATATAGTGCGGGCAAATGAAACTGCAATGCACAGGAGCTGGTGTGTTGGGTCCCACGCCAGCAGACATAAGCTTGGTGAGAAAACATCTCGTCAGACCGGTGGAGCTGTGAACACTATCCTGGGAAAAAAGGAGTGCTGTCCCCACATCCTGCCCAACAATCATAGGGAGTAGTGTTTTGAGTCAGGTTGCGGTCTTATGGTGTACAATACCAAACCTAGGGTTATTCAACGACCAAGAAGGCCTCTTACGTAATGCATTGAAAAGGCACAAGGTGCTTCAAAATGATCACATATGCTCTATTTCAGTATTTCATTTCCTTGGGGAAAACTAAGGATATTTTTTTAAAGTCTGTATCAATTGCTGTGTGCCTGTATGTGTATTTTATATATTCACAAGTTCACTAAATCCAACTATAAACATAAACTGAATCAAATTGATCAAAGAAAGATACCTTGAGACGTGCACAACGTGTGGATCATATAACCTGAATAATGACATCACGTGTCTGTGTTTATGTATTCCCTAGCTGTTGCAGGCCAGCCAGGTCCTCCAGGACCTCAAGGTGAGCCAGGACCAATGGGACCATCTGGTCCTCCTGGAAAGAGTGGTACAGGACATCCTGGACAAACAGGCCCAGCAGGTCCACCCGGCCCCCCTGGCTACTCTCAAGCAGGTAAACCCGGTGCCCCAGGTGGCCATGGAAAACCAGGTAGCCCTGGGACCCCCGGTCTGAGAGGTGAACCTGGCGCAACTGGACCAATGGGTTCCAGAGGTGCACCTGGTGCACATGGATCACCTGGACCTTCTGGAATTTCTTCTAGTGGAAAACCTGGAGCATCTGGCCTCCCTGGCTCAATGGGACCAAGAGGAGAGCCTGGTTTGAAGGGACATCCTGGCATTCCTGGTATTCCTGGCAACAAAGGAGAGAGAGGCATTGGAGTTCCTGGGGTTCAAGGACCACCAGGTGGAGTTGGACCAATGGGCCCATCTGGAATGCCTGGCAAACCTGGAGTTGGTATGCCTGGTGCCACTGGCTATCCTGGAGAACCTGGCAAGGGTGGTGTGCCAGGAAGAGATGGTGCTCCTGGGCCAATGGGTATGCAAGGACCAAAGGGTCACACTGGGAATCCAGGTACAGGAGCACCAGGAAAACCAGGCCAGAATGGTACCCCAGGTGTGTCTGGACCTATGGGTCCTAAAGGTCCACAGGGTCCAGCTGGTCAACCAGGCTCCCCTGGCATGCCAGGTGTAGGCAAAACGGGCGAACCTGGAATACCAGGTAGCAGAGGATCCCCTGGTACTTCAGGAACCACTGGTCAGAAAGGAGAGCCAGGCCCAACTGGTTATACTGGTCAGCCAGGTGCTACTGGTCCTATTGGCCCAGCTGGTCCACAGGGTGCGAGGGGATTCCAGGGTGAGGGAGGCCCAAATGGACCCAAAGGCGACACTGGTATGGTAGGTGCACCAGGCCCAAGGGGAACCAAGGGTGAGCAGGGAGCTCAGGGCTTCACTGGAAAACCAGGTGCCCCTGGGGCAGTAGGTCCTTCAGGAATTCCAGGGCATAATGGTCCTCAGGGTCAAAAGGGTACACAAGGCCATACTGGTCCCCCAGGAATCCCAGGCGCGAATGGTGCCCCCGGACTAAAAGGACACACAGGCCCCTCAGGAGGACCAGGAAAAAGTGGTGAGAACGGAAGGCCAGGACCCATGGGACAAAGTGGGCCCCCCGGTCCAGCAGGTCCCTCTGGACTTAAGGGTCATCCAGGTCTTCCAGGCGCACCTGGACCAGCTGGCCTGACAGCTAAGGGAATTTCTGGTCCTCAGGGTCCACCTGGAATTCCAGGTCCCAGAGGTCAAGATGGTCGCCCAGGTCCCGCTGGTCAACCTGGTCAACCTGGCCCACCAGGAGAGGTGGTCTACCACCATGAGAAGAGCATGCCAGTCAAGTCCCACGAGGTTGTGATGTCTCATGAGATGATGAAGGCCCCCATGTCCGCCTTCAGTGCTGTGCTGACCAGAGCCTACCCCGCAGCTGCAACCCCTATTCCGTTCAACCAGGTTCTGTACAACGGGGAGCAGCACTATGACGAGCACAGCGGCGTGTTTACCTGCCAGATCCCAGGCCTCTACTATTTCAGCTATCACGTGCATGTCAATGGTGCCAATGCATTGGTGGCCCTCTACAAAAACGAGGACCCAGTTATTTTCACCTATGATGAGTACAACAAAGGCTTCCTGGATCAGATGTCCGGCAGTACTGTTCTTATGCTGAATCCCGGTGACAGAGTCTACGTCCAGGTTCCCGATGAGGAGAGCAATGGCATATTTGCAGCAGATAATGTTCACTGTGCTTTCTCTGGGTTCTTGATTGCCTCAACGTGATTTCACAAATCCAAATAACCTCAAAACCTTACAAAAAATTGAACTACTCAGATCAACAGATCAGTTTATAAAATTCCAAATTGAGATTGTTCGATTTAAAAAAAACACATATGGTTGTAATTTTAACAAGTTTCACCGCCTCATTGAAATCTTTATAATTTGCTGAAAAATTAATAGACTGACAGAGGTATTAACGCTGAGTAAAATTTTAAAATATATGGTTCAAAATGATCCCTTTCCCCATCAGTTCACTATGTGTGTGCCTTTGCAATTTTAAGAAACAACATTGGAAGATATCTTAAGTGGTGCTTTACAACTGCCTGTAACATTTACAGCATGTCTTGTATTTGTGTTTGTTTTTATAAATGTCTGTTGTTTAAGAATTTTCCTGTGATATACATACAAAAAGACACACAAAACTGTTGTACTATATGTTATTAGATATTCTCACAAGCACTGTGATCAGCAAAACAACACAGAATGAGAAATTCAAACTGCATTTTGTTTTCAAAAACAACTATGTCCAATTGGATGTGTTAAGTTATGTACCACTTACTGACCAAAACACAGAATAAAACTTCAAGTTTGAAAAAGAAAAGCATCCTGTGTATTATGTGTGTGTGTTGTTCTTATTTACAGTATGGGTCCTTGACAATAAGACATTAGAAATAAGCAATACACTAAAAATGTGTGCTTCGGAATAAAAAGGCGTACCTTTGAATGCCGACGTGTTGTAATTGTGGTCGATGGCAGCAAGCATGTCTTTCCAAAAATCGGAATTCACCTCATTTCCTCGCTGTTCACAAAAACATATAAAAAGTTACAATTTAATATGTTTTTCCACAACAAAATCTCAATTTGAAAGCAATACCTTATGAGATATTACCTTGTGCAGCATGTCCACAACTCTTCCACACAGGAGAGCCCCAGGTAGGTCAAAGTAGTTGTCATAGAAATAGTATTTTGCTGCAAAGACGAAAAAATACATCAATGAAACATAGTGACAGGTGATGTGAAATAATCCCAGATAATGCACTTTAGCCTACTGAAGAGAACGGCATATAGCTATGAGGTAATAAAGATGGATTCAAACATCATACCAGATCTTGTGAAGGAGGTATTGAGGCTGTCGAAGTGCTTCCACTCCCGCTTTGGACCATAATGTTTGATGATGTCTTCTGTGCTGAGGTCATTGCTTCCATGTGTCGCTCTAATCAAGCAAGGGATAAAAGCCTTTCTGTTATCCACTTTAAAAAAGGTCAGTGAAAGCATAGCAGTGATAACTTTGATAAATGAACTAAAGAGATGTTTTGGGAGGCAGATCAAATATATTTCATGCACCAAAGAGCGTACCGCAAGACGGTTCCATCCTCAGCCAGCTTCACGAGGTTTCCATCCTCCAGATCCACCACTAGTCCTTTAAAACTGGATACAACATTCTGCATGTTAGAAATATAATATATAAAGATCACCGCTGCTGTCCTGTACTCAGCATGGACGACTCAGTGCCGACCATCCTAGAGGACAGAGGTTTGCTTGCTGAGCCGCTACAGCCACATTTCAACTACATGCAACAAAGGAACAACACACTTAGAGACAAGCAGAATATTAGGCTAGAAATACACAAACAAGACAACATGTAGGACTTGTAGAGCCAGTGAGTGACTTGAATAGATGCTATAGGACATAGGACCCCTTTTCTATCATTGAGTAAACTGACGACCCCTGACTAAGGGACATATTTCATGGATATTTCATATTATATTCAACGCATAACAATCTCAATACAGAATGGCTGATAAACTGTACAACTGACTCAAGTAGTGAACACAAGAACTACAGGAAGGTAAAGTAAAACGAGCCATTTGGATGAACTGGTTCCCAACCTGGGGGTCCTGACCCCCACTAGGGGCGGGTCGCGAGGCCTTTTTGATTTTAAGTTGTGTAAGACAACTTATTTTTAAAATATACAGTTGGCTTATATCTCAGCATTTCATTCAGTTCTGTGAAAAAAAAAAATAATTAAATTGATTGAATTAATTGAAAATCGGAGCAGGTCCTCTTCACAGCCAGTCAGCCAGTTTTGGGCAAGTCATAGTCGAGTCAGCACACGGACTTGTTTTGTGTTGTTAATTGATTTCCAATAATAAATATAAGCAAATATAAAGCAGCGTATTTGCCCACTCCCATGTTGGTAAGAGTATTAAATACTTGAGAAATCTCCATATAAAGGTACATTTGCAATTAATCGCAATTAAATATCTTAATTGATTGACAGCCCTATATGTAAATATATATATATATATATATATAAAAATCATTGATTTATGATAATAATCACTAGTGCTTTACCGATAAATCAGCCAGGTCAATATGTAGGCCAATATTAGCTCAATGCAGGTATAACGGTATTGATATATTTTGGCCAATAAGTTAAAATAAGAAATTGCACTAGAGAACTGCCAAAGTCAATTTGAGATGACTTAGAAACAGACTTCCATATGACAAGTTGACATACGTCCCATTCACTATGTATCATGGTCACAATATTAAAACGAAAAAATAGAAAGGATTTGTATCAAAATAGTTGAGAAGATAGTTGAAAAAAAAATTACAATCTGCATCTCTCTCTCCATCCATCCATTATCTGTAACCGCTTATCCTATTCAGGGTCGCGGGGAACCATTCACGCTCACATTCACACCTACGGGCAATTTAGAGTCAACAATGAACCTAACCTGCATGTCTTGACATGCAGACTCCACACAGAAGGGCCCCAAGCCGGGTTTGAACCTGTGACCCTCTTGCTGTGAAGCGACAGTGCTAACCACTGCACCGCATCGTGCAGCCTCTCTCTCTCTCTCTCTCTCTCTCTCTCTCTCTCTCTCTCTCTCTATATATATATAACACACACACACACACACACACACACACACACACACACACACACACACACACACACACAGTATATCATTATCAAATCATTATCCCAAATATCTAGATCAGCACTGGCCTATTGGTCGGGCTATAATAATCCCATTAAATCTGATTCAAACATAAACCTCAAGTGATTGTGATTCACCTTTCTTATACTCTATGAAGTATGATGGGCCTTTCGTGTCTCAGAGTGAACTTCACCCTTCCATAATACTGAGTCTGACTATTCATATTACTCATTTTTCTCATCATGGTCTTTCAGATGCTTTTTATGTCTACATACAGTCTATATCCGATCTGATCAGTTATATGTATCTGCTTAAAGCTTTCAATAGTTTGGGTCTGGTAGAGTGACACAACGGAAAATGAGTGCAATATAATCACAGGATTGTTTTAGCCGTATGTATTAGATGAACATAGTCTTAATACTAAACAGGCAAGGTCATTATACGACATGTAAAGCATCAACTGCTGCTGTTGCTGACTCACCAGAAGTCCCAGGTAGCAGGGGTTAGGTTCAGCAGGTCCTTGTCATAGCCTTTATGCTCCACCAGATACCTGGCGAAGCTCTCATAGATCAGCTGATGAAAAAAAGAGGACATAACATCATCACTCACAACTCATATTGCTAATGACAACAACAATGGAATGCTACTGAACTATGAACTGCAACTGAATGTCAAGAATATAAAGGTTTCTCTTCCAACTACACACTAAACTTTCCTTTACAGCTCACTAATGTTTTGACACTCAACCGTTCACAGTTTCAAGACATGAACGGTACATGCTGGGAGGCTGTTTTCTGTCCTATGGGACATTTTTCGGAATATTGGTGTTTCGGAATAACAGCCTAGACAGCCCACTAAAAACTGACTGGGTTATCTTATTTCACAGTTTGTGGTTTGGTAGGAACTCCAGATACCCAGATGGATGTGCACAAGCACTGAGAAAGGGAGTTTTTCACGATGTGTCCCCTTTAAGTCATTTATAGGGAACTCATTACTCGAAAGTTGGCATCTCTGTCACGACAATAATCTTCATTATGCAATAGGCATTGGTCTTTAACACACACTGAATTTAAAGAGATATATTTTTGCATGACTGCATCTGTATAGGGACAGGTTATACAATTAAAGCTGGAGTAGGTTGGTTGGAGCAAATATGATTTTAAAAAAAGTTATTTTTTATAAAACAGTCACTATATCCTGACAGTAGTGTATGACACAGATAATCTGAAAAAAATCATATGCCTCTGTGTCCTCCCAAGCCCCTCAGGAAGAGCGCCGGTCGTCAATCCCAACTTTTGTAGTGGCCAAACGGTGGTATTACAACCTCCGTGTCCGTCACGTGATGCCATTGTGCCCAAAGTCTTTTTCCCATAGACTTACATTGGGAAAAAGACATCTGTAACTCAGCAGATATTTTTTTTCTGAGGTGAATCAACTCTCTAGTACGAACACTCTAATAGCCCTTCTTAAAAAAAAATTGTTTTTAAAGTTGTAAAACGCAATAATAGCCAAATCCATTTCCCTTCCTCCGTTCATGTGAATGAGACCAAGACCGAGGCTGTAGCGCAAGTCGTGACGACGGTGTGACGTTGGGACCCCGTTCCGAGTCATGTGACTGAGCGCACACTACTGCGCATGTTCCATCTGCCCAAGATCCGGGTACTTTTCCAGGCAGAAGTCAAGACATTTAGGCTTCATGTGCAAATGAGCAACTTTCATAGGAATGAACGGGGCCCCGCCTCCAACTCTGTATCCAGTTCTCTTTATACATCCATGTGTCCTCTATGTCTTCCGGTGCTCCTAATCGCATCTGCAAGATTTCCCAGACTGGAGGAAAACAACCAATCAGAGCTGAGCTGGAGCTTTGCCGTCTCTGAGCAGCTATCAATCACTCGCCAACTCCGATCAAACTGTCAAACTAGGAAGCGCTGATCAAATATGAATCAATATTCTGTTACTGTAATGCCTATTTCTGTAATGCTCCGGCTGGTGGGCAGTGCTTGGTATTTCTTCAGCAGATCTCAACATGGTTGCCAGGTCACAAACTTTCTCATTTTACAGCTGAACAGTACACTACAAGATGTTTCTGAAAACATTTGAGGCGAGAAATAGGCATTAGAGTAATAGAATATTGATTCATATTTGATCAGTGCTGCCTAGTTTGATCAGAGTTTGCCAGTGATTGACAGCTGCCTCCTTTGAATGAACAGCCAATAGGAACGCTCTCTCTCTCTGAAATAACCTGTGATTGGCCAAAGTCTCCCGTCAGGGGGGATCGATTTTTTAAAGCCTGAAAACAGAGCCATGAGGAAGAGCAGAAGTCTCTCAGAACACTTGAATTACAATATGCTGAAAGGTTATTATTTATAGAATTTTTGCCCTATGATGCCAAAAAATATTCTGCCTATACTGCCGCTTTAATCAGTAGTACAGTGAATTTCTTTATTGGATATAACCCTTTTAGGGGTTCCCTATCTATCCTATGCTACTGCACAGACAGGATTAGTAGACATACAGTGTGACATGCATGGGGACCAGAGAGAGCATAATGAACTCCAGGCCTGATGATGATGAACAGGCCATAATGATTGGCTGGGATTCAACAGTCATTTATAGGTTAGAATCCAGCTGTGTGACTCTGATTGATTCTAGCTTCTAATAATAATAATAGCAAATTATATGAGAAGATGCTGCTGCCAGCAGGGAGGATTTAAAGACATGTATGATGATGATGATGATGATGAGCAACCTGTGAGTCACGCAGAATGACTGCAGCAGCAGCAGCAGCAGCATCAGGAGCATCGCATCATCATCATCATCATCGCCCTGCACACATCTCCCCTCCATCCATCCATTCAACACTAACAGGAACACAATAATGCATTCGTGCAGCAGGATTGACGGGGTGACCGCGGTGGAGCGTATTGTATTGACTGCTCCTCCGGTGCTATTTTTACTCCAGATGTTGGTTGCTGCGGATCGAAGCGTCGCGGCTACCGTATTATGTTATGTATACTGGTGGAGCTCTAGCTGCTGCTGCTGCCGCCGCATACTAACGCACTCACCCTGGAGGTCTCCTTCAGATGGTAGCGGCACAGCGTGTGGTCCAGGTCGAAGCCGATAACGTCGCCGTCCGACAGGCTGAAGTATTCGCTCATGGTGGCGGGCAGCAGACGCTGGAGAGGGGGGAAAGAAGCGCTCCGCAGCCGAACGTTACCGTCCACACATTAACTTGTGCAGCAGCAGCAGCAGCGCGGCAGCAGCACAACACCACCGCCACCGCCGATGCGTCAATGTCACTGACTTTGACGCGCTGCTCAGCCTTCGCTTTCCTTTACCGCGACGACTATTCGCCGAAAGTCGTTGTCCCTGAAGCCGAAATAACGGGTTTCCAGTGAACGTTTAACGTCAATAAGTTGCCCCCATTTGGAGAGGCATAAGTTAAACTCGTGTGTTGCCAGAAGAAGGCGGCAGAGAGGCGAGTGGTGGTGGCGGAGCGGAGGAGCGGAGGGAGAGCGTGCAGTGCTTCCGGGTGTATGACGCGAACCGTAACATGCAGTGTAAATGCGCAGCATGAATTTTTGGAAAGCGCATGTAATTTTATATTCAATTTTTTTATTGGTACAAAAAGTACAATGAAGCAGTACAACTGTAAAGAAATCGGCGTTTTACATGTTTGAAACAGTGTTATCCTAGACCCGTATTTCCTAGCCGGTTCCTCTTTGTAGTGAGGGGGAGATATTGTGGTACACACGGAAAGTTTGGTAATGCATACATGGAATTACATTAAGTAATCCCAGAGAAGGGAAAACAAAAAATAAATAAATAGATGGATAAAAGAAATAACAATAATAATAATAAAGAGATCAATATTAAATTATCAATTATAAATTTACAGGGGCTGGAAATAACTTGCTCAGAGACCCTGGGGCAAACATTAGCTGCTGGGCCCCCCTTTTAACCACACTCCTCCTCTCTTGTGTAACCACACTCCTCCTCTCTTGTGTACAGGTGGAAAGGCATTGTTAAAATAAAAATATTAGGGCTGTCAATCAATTAAAAATATTGAATCATATGATTGTCTAATCTTGATTAATTGCACATTTTTTATCTGTTCAAAATGTACCTTAAAGGGAGATTTGTCAAGTATTTAATACTCTTATCAACATGGGAGTGTGCAAATATGATGCTTTATACCAGTATCTTCACTCTAACTTTAACACTGAACCCACTACAACCTAAAAATCACAAGCTGCGTTAATGCGTTAAAGAAATTAGTGCCGTTAAAACTAATTTGCGTGAACGTGTTATTAATTGCGTTAACTTTGACAGCCCTAGTTTTATTCTGAGCATGAGCGATGTTAAACAGCAAGTTGCTTACTGTATATACAATCCCAACACGTTCTCATCCCAACTCATCACGTTTTTTTAATAGTTGTGTATCACAGCTGTTACCCTGCATTATATTCAGTTTTAGCAGTTTTCTTCATCTCCTTGTATTTTTATATCTGGTATATTTTTTTGTACTTTGTACTTTGCACTACTAACTTTTTTACTGCCTGTGTGCTGACTTGACTATGACTTGCCCCAAACTGCATGTGATTATCATAAAGTAGGCATGTCTGTAAAGGGGAGACTCGTGGGTACCCATAGAACCCATTTTCATTCACATATCTGGAGGTCAGAGGTCAAAGGACCCATTTGAAAATGGACATGCCAGTTTTTCCATGCCAAAATTTTGCGTAAATTTGGAGCATTTATTCTTAATTATCCTCCTTCACAACAAGCTAGTATGACATGGTTGGCACCAGTGGATTCCTTGGTTTTTCTAGTTTCATATGATACCAGTATCTTCATTCTAATTAAAGAAATTAGTGGCGTTAAATCTAATTTGCATTAACGCATTAACATTATAAAGGCAGCAGCGGATATTTGGTGTCAGAGAGTTAGTTCTTCCTGGCAGGAATAGGCCTATAGGTTTCCACAATGACCTCATAGTTATAAGAACATCATTAAAAAACATAATGATAACCAATGGAAAATGATGACGCATATCTCACCTTGAGTCATCCGTCAGCTGTTCTTCCAGCTGTTTCCAGCTAACAGCTGCTCTCCTCTATCGTGGCCTCCAGGGGGCGCACAGAGACGTCCCTGGAACAGCCAGGAGCCGCTCCCCATTCCTCAGCAGGTGCAGCTGATTGGCACAATGGGACAATGAACTCTGTCTCTCTACCTACCAGGAAACTCCTCTCTCTCTCCAGCTCTCCAGTGACGGTGGGGGTCACTTACTTACTCAGTGTGTGTGTGTGTGCTCAGGTCAAAGACTACTACTGTCACGTCCTGCTGGGATTAGATATAAAACAATATAATATATAATCACTGTGTGTTGTTTTTGGGATGTGGATCAGGAGCGAGGAGCAGAAGGGATTCCCCCACAGTGTTTGTTCCTGACGCACAACAATAATGAGCTGCTGTGATTGACTGGTCAACATCAACCACCATGGAGATCCAGAAGAGGCTTTCTGCGTGCTGGCAGAGTTTTTCTGCTTGTTTTAAGAAACCCAACCAAGGAGGAGTAGCAGAGAGCAGCAAGCGAACAGAGGAGAGAGTTGACACGGTGTTTGTGAACCCCGTTGCTGTTAAAACCCCGGCCCAGCCGGGCTTTAACAGGAGGTCTCTACCGAGGCCCCCAGCGGGCAAAGCGGGCGTTTACTACATCGCCCAGTATGACTACTCGGCCCGAACCGAGGAGGACTTGAGCTTTAACGCCGGGGACGCGTTGGAGGCTCTGGATAAGAGCGCTGGGGAGTGGTGGTTCGCTAAAGCTCTCAACGGGGTCTCGGCCTCCAAACAGGGATACATCCCGGCCAACTATGTGGCACCTGTGGAGAGCATTGATGCAGAACCGTGAGTAATAATAATAATAATACATTTATTTATATAGCACTTCTCAAAACAGATGTTACAAAGTGCTTCACAAGACAGTAAAAGCAGATAAATAGAGTAAAAGATATGGTAGCTGTTAAAACAGAACATCAGACAATAAAAGCAGATAAATAAAGTCAAATATATGGTAGCTGTTAAAACAGAACATCAGGCAATAAAAACAGATAAATAAAGTAAAATATGTGGTAACTGTTAAAACAGAACATCAGGCAATAAAAACAGATAAATAAAGTAAAAGATATGGTAACTGTTAAAACAGAACATCAGACAATAAAAGCAGATAGAGTAAAAACAAATATGGTAAATGGTAAAACAGAACATCACAGAACATATCAATAATAATAGAAGTGGTAAAATGGTAAGACAAGTTGATAAAACAAATATACAGTATATATTTACATAAATGTGTATGAATGTACACATGCGTCCAGAAACGGATGTGTACATACATATATTTATACCCTTCTACTATGCTATCCTAAAAAAATGTGTTTTCAAAAGTTTCTTAAAAGTGGATACAGAGTCAGATGATTGTATCTCTATAGGAAGTGCATTCCAGAGTTTAGGAGCCCTGAAAGAAAGTAGTCATCGTCATCATCATCCTCATATCATTGCTGTCATAAGCATCCTCTTCCAAAACACTACTCCAATCTGTGATTTTTCTTTTCCAGTTAGGTTCTGTCCTCCTGCCACATCTAAAGTGATTTATTAAGAACCATTACTATGCCATTTTAATGTCATTTCCCAGAGGTAAAACACTATAACATGTTTTTGTCTTTAGTGCTGATTAAAGGGACTATATGTAACTTTTAGAAAATCCTTGTTATTAATGACACCGGTGGCCATTAAGTGAACTGCAGTCAACATCCTGTTGCTCGCGCTAGTTCAAGTTTCAAGTTTCAAGTTTATTTGTCATATGCATTTAAAAGTACAGTGAAATGCATTTTACCCTGGCTCTCTCTCAGCCCTTAAAATCTATAAATAGTACAGTTGATAAATACTACAATAAATCAAGAGAACGAGCGATCATCCTGGGCATCGGCTAAAAAAAGTGACGTGACATTACAATCATATATCACTGTTAATGTCCAATCTCTATGATACTAACTATAGCTTGCCATTTGCAAATTACTTCATCAGCTAACATTACGAAGCAAAAAGTAGGTAAGTAAGTAAAGTAGGGATGCACCGATACTGATATCGGGCCGATACTGACTCAAATAGCTGGATCGATATTGGTGACAATGAGGCCGATCTATTCAGTTCAAATCTATGTTTATATACTGTTTACATTATATACATTTTATATTAAATATTACATTACATTTTGAGCAACTTGTCGCTGCATTTAAAAAGGTTTACACTTGTAATTCCTGATCATTTTGAAGTTTGTTTTTTTTACCAAGTAGCTAGTGTACGATTTATTATTTTAATAATAAATAACATCTATGTATTTATTTGTTACATTTAGTTTTACAAAGTTGAAATAGTAACATTTAAGTCAAGCCTTTTTACACATAAAAAGAATGATCCCAGTCATTTCCACACAGCGAGGCACACAGATTATTAATTAAACACTGGTATCAGATTGGTACTTGGTATCGGCCGATACCCAAAGCTTTAAGGAACTGGAAAAGTGTGAATCGGTGCATCCCTGTAGAGTAAAGTCTTGGTTTAAACTAGTTAATGATTGTCTGTGAGCAGGAAATGTCAGCTTACAGGTTAATAATTCCCATGAAGATAAGGCTCAAAAACACAAGAGGAAGACTGGGGAAACATGTAAAAAAACAAAAAGAAAAAAAACATTACATAAAACAACAAATTGAAGATATTGGAGGGAGTACTCATGGGAAAATATACACAAGATTGATTATCACAACAAAAAAATACAATTAAAAGTTACAATAACTGGAGAAGCTGTGGTGAAAAGAAATCAACATGTGTTTCTTTTTCTGCCCATTACTAAAAACACTCCTCCATGGTGAACATTTTCCAAATTCAACATATGCTCGAGGCCAAAATGTATCATTCTAGGTGTGTCACCATTATTATAAATGGGCAGATATACCCACAGGCTACAGGATATACTTGCAGAAATAGATAATGAGGAACTGGTTGAAACCTATAATCCACCTAGAATCAGAAATCAAGAGGAAGAATATTTTGAAACGGTGGAATAAGTTGAATAAATACGAGGATCACAGTTAAACCATATTGAAGGATTAAGCCCTGAAGAGTAAGAAAAGTCAACTTTGTGTGTGTGCGTGAGTGGGTATTACTAGGTATTATTTGCCAAGTACGTACAAGGAATTTGACTCTGATTTTATGCGTCTTTCTTAATGTACTTACACAGAAATAGAAGAAAAAAACAGCTAGGGACAACAGAGCTGGACAGATAAAGGTGAGGAATAGACAGGACTATTATGTACACAAAAGAAATAGTGTATATATAAATATATATATAAAGAGCACCAGTGACCAAAAATAAAATGAGAAATAACATAAAATGTCTAAATATACAACTGTGTTCTGTAAGTTGTAGACAATACAAATAGTGCAAAGAAATAAATAGTGAATGGATATATACATGGACAGGATGATTATGTACATATGAAGATAGTGTATATATACTGTATATGTGTGTATACATGCGTACCATCATACTATCCTGCTTTATTCTCTTTTTTCCCCCAATATTTTTCTTCTTTTTTTACGATTATTATTTTTGCTTTAAGTATGAACAGCATTATGTAAGCAGATCTAAAATTCCTGTTAACTCCTGCGCTCACACACAAGAACGTCAACGGTGCCTTCGCTGGTATTTCCTGGGCAATTGTTTAACAACTAGGACTGTCTGCATCATTGTGAAAAGTAACAGAAACTGGTTTTGCAACAAACTTATTTTTGGCTGCGGCCAGCCACCTCAACATGCCATTAAAGGCCTTGCTCAGATCCTACAATATATGTGGTAACTTACTATCCACACATTGTTTCAATAATAAAACAAAGGAGTACTATTTTAGTGATGTGACGGAAAAGTCCGGCCCCTATCTTATCTGTGATACAACCGGCTTCTTCTCAGCTGTACTCTGGTTTTTCCGGTTTTGTTCACAGGGATAAAAATAGTTCCGATTCCCTACGTCAGTGTAGGCATCATTTGTATCACAGTTTCACTAGATCATGATCTTGAGACTATATGGAGAATAATTAGTTACGTAACATAAATATCCAGAGACAGTAGCAAACCTCAGAGAGTGTGTAATGTTTAAAGAGGACACATCGTGAAAAACTCATTTGTCAGTGTTTGTGCACATCCATCTGGGTATCTGGAGTTCCTACCAACCCACAAACTGGGAAACAAGACAACCCAGTTAGTTTTTTGTGGGCTGCCTGGATTAGAAAACATGTGATTCAACATAAGGCTGGGCGATAGGGCCAACATCTTTTATCCCAATATAGGTCATTTCATATCTCTATAACAATATATATCAATAAATAAATAGTCTATATGAAATAACTACATGGTAAAGCCTATTTTTATTTACTCCTGTGTGAATTAAATATAACAGTTTCAAGTGAAATTATTGAGAAAAAAATAAATAAATATAGGCCGAGTCTATATTTTATCTAAACAGGCCTGGCATGTTCAGATAAGAAATGTAATATGAATCAAAAACAGCTGATAGATTAATTTTCCAGGACAGGTGACAGACATTA